>CAJHQP010003468.1:0-67145 GCA_905132765.1 Moricandia arvensis
TTTCACATCAGAGATGCACCATTGCTGTTACAATTTATTAACAAAAGGTAACCTGATTAGCTTACAGAAAGTTAATAGTAGTACACTAATGCATACATGCATGGTTATAATATTCATGGAGTAGTAATTAATACACAATGAGGTTTACACGCTGCATGCATGCATGATTATAAAAGTTTAATAGATACTCCATATCAATTCCTTATTTTTTTTCCTTTTCTTATTAGCAGATTTGATTACAGAATTTACCAAAGATTACATAGTTTTTACATCTGTTTTTTACGAGAAAAGGTTCAAGACTTTTTTTTAAAATTTATTAAGTCGACAAAGAGACTAATATATAGAGTTAATTGTGACACGTAGAATAAGGTTCATCAAATGAAAAGAAAAGAATCAAAAGGTAAAGAGTTGGAGAAGCAAGAACAATAGCAAGTCAATATGTGCCGGTTAACTAACCAACAAAACCAACTTTAAAAAAAAAAATCTTTGTCCTAAAAGGTTTCAAGACTTAATTGAGGTGCGTTAAGTTCATTCACCAGTATTGTGGTTTGAAGGGCTGAGCAGGAGCCCCTGCTATGTCTTTCTCCGACAGCAGTTTCAGCTTCTGCAAAAACATTTAAACACAGTTGGAAGAATCCTCTTATAAATCACTCAGTCTTTGAAAGTTTTACCGTGATGTATTGTGGGGGATCGTCGAAACTAGTGGAGCCTAGTACTACTTCTCTCCTCAAACTGCTTGTCATCTTGTGGCAAACTCGGAGCTGTCAAACCCCAAAAAAAAAAGATTTATAGATTTTATTAAAAAGGTAAAAACAACAAACATTTACTTAGCTCGGATGTGTTTGTATATATATATATACCTCAGATCGAGTTGCCCCACCAATAATGAACACAAAGATGCGTTGCCCCAGCCTCTTCAAGTCCATTGAAGCACTTTTCAGCACTGAGTCACTGTGTGTGTGAAGAAAGAAAGGTATGCTTCTTATTAGAACACCAAGCTGCTACTCTATAAAGAAAAAAAATAGAATAGATGGTTAGAGAGTTGCTTTTACCTGGAATAACCATCGTCAGAAGAATGGGGACGTGCCCAAGTTGCAGTGCGTCTTGATCTCATAGAATGAGGGGTGGCTTTCCGCTCTGGAACAGCAGTAGGAGCAGGGGTCTTCCTCACTGATCCTGTTCGGGGTTCACTCTCCTCCTCCTTATGACTCGATTGGTTCATGCATAAATAATCGCTTTTGGACAGATCGCCTTTCACAAGTTTCTCAAGTAGCTCCTGTTATTAAAGTCTCTTCATCTCAGCCACCATGAATTACAATATATATATATAGTGTTCACCTACCTCGAGCATGGGATAAAACCGGAACAGTTGCCACGTTTCTTCTTCACCAGACCTATCTTTCCTGTTTGCTTGTTTTGTCTATTCACCAAAAAGAGTATTGATTTTACGTAAAATTTCTAAAAAATCTGTTTCATTCATTCATTCTTTTTGAAAGTACCTTTCCGGTGTCAAATTTGAGGGAGAAACTACCGGATTTAGTCTTGCTTTCTGGAGATCCAGCTATCAATTGCATGTTGCTTATAACCTTCATATCCACGGGTGATAACCTAGCAAGCTGATCATATTATATGTATAATAAATAATTATTAGTATGCAAGCTGATCATATATGTATATATGCATGAGGCTCTCTTTATCACACCAAAAGCTACCTTACCTGCATTAGCTTTACGCCTTTGTCACCTTCGAACTTCTCCGGGTACACCGTTGCATAAATCATCAATAGTCGTAATTTGTTCTCCGGGTTTGTGTCCTGCAATTTAATATAATATATTTACATTACATATTGGGTTTTCTTTTTATCTTTTGCTTTTTTTTTTTATATGTTTCAAACCTGATTTGTCCTGAGGAAATTGATAACGTCCTTGGCAGCTGCGTCTCCGAAAACAAGATCTTGTTCCAGCTGCCCTAGATCCCTAAGTCCCGTGTCTCTGATTATTCTGTTAATTTTTCCAGCTAGCTGTATTTTTTTTTTTTAATTTCAAACAAAACAAACTCCTTTACAAACCTCACCTTACCCCTGTTTGAGATCATTTTTTTGTGTGCATGGTTGAAAAAGACAAACCTCGACATGAGTGGATAGTTTGTCAACTTGCTCTCCATATTGTGGCAAAGCCTGTACTATTTTCTGCAGATCACGCGTAGACAACTCGCTACCCTCCCTGTGTCATGTTAGCCCAATGTTAGCTCAAGAAAGTCGTAATACACATCATGCAACCGGAGAAATTTATGAATTTTGGGAAAATAAGATAAACTCTTATTAGCACCAGTACTGACTTTGATCTCATTTGTGCGGCTTTGTTCTTTGAGGCAAAGTTGGTCATTTTCTCATGCAAACGCTCGCTAGCCTAA
This sequence comes from Moricandia arvensis, assembly GCA_905132765.1. NCBI lineage: Eukaryota > Viridiplantae > Streptophyta > Magnoliopsida > Brassicales > Brassicaceae > Moricandia > Moricandia arvensis. The sequence continues at coordinate 2,413 of CAJHQP010003468.1, forward strand.
TTACAAAAGCAAAAAATAAATAAAAAAATTGGTGAGCTATTCTGAGGGAAAGATAGCTGTAAGTAAATGTGTTATATATATATACATCTGCTATATGTGTGTGTCGAAGCTCAAGCCACACTGGATCATGATCTTCAAGCACTATCTCCTTTTTCTCCGGAGGCCCACCAGTTTTACTGGGAACCTATAGCATATGTCACGAGAGTAAATGGAGAAAAAGAAAAGCGAGCCTACAAAGGACACTAGAATGAAAAGAAAAATGGAGTTACCTCAATAACATGTTTATTCCCCTCCATATCAAGCAAATCATGGCACATAGCATCATAGGTCCATTCATGTATGATAGGCGCAATCTACAGTTACATATATGTCAGTCTCTAATGAGATATTAATAGAAGTTACTAGTAGGAAGAGTATTTGCATAAGATGAGGGTTAAGTAACCTGATCCACTGATCTATCCAAAATGAGCAGCTCACATGTTTCAGTCTGGGGGAAGTTGGGAATGGCTTTAAATTTCGAGATACAGTCCCAAATAGCAGCAGCAAGCTTTGAGGGAACCAAGTCACGTGGGGCGGTGGACTTGGCAGCTCGATACCGGACAAAGGGTAATTCCTAAGAAGACAGGCAAAATAAGACAATCAAGAAAGGGAGGCATCTTGGGAAAAGCGTGGCTTGCCTCTGGTCAATAATCTGGTCCATATAAAGAAGACAAACAAGAAAGAGGTAGTATTGTATTGTTTTTTTTTTTTTTTTTTAACCTTGAGTGAAGCAAAGACGGTAGCGATTCTAGTAGCCATCATATTCAAACAAATATTAAAATGGCGAGAATTCTCAGCATCTTCAGCATAGAGGGTTTGCAATGCTTGCTCGTGATCAGTTAGAAATCCCTGAGTAAAATGTAAAGATCATCCCCGATAACTATGACTAGGGATGCCTTAAACAAATACAAAACTAGAAGATAATTCAGCTACATGCTTAAGCGGTGCACAAAAGAGGAGCTACCTGATTGTCTATGGGGAAGTATTCCATGTTCATCTGCATGCAGGAAAAGAAGGTAAGAAACTAAGAATGAGGTACAAGGAAAGTGTTGGTTTAGGGTTTACCTCTCTTAAGGCACCAATGCGGGGTAAGACGCTAGAATCACTTTTGATGTGATTCACCAATTCTTTGGGGATAGTTGAACTGAAAAAAATATATGCCCTGAGAGAGAGAACAAAAAAGGTAAAGAAGTAGTTAACCACATGAACTGAGAAACACAAGAATAGCTAAAAAGAAGAAGAGGAAGTAGTTACTTCCTGTACAAGGGTTCCCTCCCAGACATGTCAGATAGAAACATAACAATGCTGCGAAAGACAAAGATAGAAAGAGAAACATAATAAACAAAGGACAGATTCTCCAAAATAAGAGACAAAAAAGAAGAAGGGGGTACTTTTCTTTGGAAGGTTGGATAAAGTAGATGGCGTCCATGCCAGGCATTGGTTCCCTTCTCTTGAAAAGTTCTTCTACCACTGAGGAGAGCAGCAGTCAAAAATCCAAAATTCAAATTTTCAACACAAGTTATGCAAAGAAAGAAAAAGGACCCTTTCATAATATTCATACAGGAAATGCCTTGATCGGTGATATCAGCCATTTTGCAGGACTTTGACATGACTTTAACCGTAACTCTGTCCATGATAAGTATCTGCCATTCCAAATAGATATATTAAGATTAGCAAGTCTCAAACATCTGAGCAAGTGTGATGGAAACACACCTTCCAAGCTTTTGAATCCCCTGTTTTGGTAGATCCAAGCATCTCGTGTAGCAACCCTGACAAAACGTCAATTATGCTATCTCAACCTCACAACAACAACAACAACAAACAACAAAATGCAGTACAAAAAAAGAGAATGAGAGAGATTACGATCGCGGCTGATCTGGCGAAAGAACTTATAATCTCCACCATCGCGGGGATGAGCAGAGGATTCTGAATCTGAGAAGGACATATTGAATGAAGACGGTAAAGAGAGATGAGATGAGGATGAGAATGAGAATGAAGAAGAGAGACGAGTGATATCATCATCATCATAGATAAGAGTAGAGGAAGAGGCGGATTGAGAGACAGAGAGAGAGAGAGGAGCATTGTATGGCTCAGCTTACAAATAGAGATCTCTATTAATAGTATCATTACCCCCCTTAAGTCTCTCTTCTTCTCTTACCTCTCCTCTTAAATTAACAATGCATTGACTGGAAACCCAAATAATTATATCATTCATTTTTTGTTTGGTAACAAAATCTTACTACTACTACTCAACTATGTGTTATATATATACTCTGATTATTGGTGTTTCGTGTGGGTCAAGGTAGCAGCATGAATGGTAGGTACTCTCTGTTTACTAGTGATCATCTTTTGAAAGGCTAAGGCACCCTCTTCTTCTCTACCAACTTACTACACACGTTGCTTATGGGATGTGTTGTAGCGAGATTTCTGGATAGTCAAATCTTGTAAGCCTGTCAGAGGGAGGTTTGATGGAATATGAAATTCCCTGACAAGTAATTCAACAAACACCAAGCTGCTGCTTAAACCCTAAACCCAGCAGAAGCTTCTTTCCCAACCATCTTTCTCAAGCTCAACTAACAACCCTAACGCTTCATTAAGCTTTTCTTTCCCAATCATATGTGCAGCCAGCACAAGAGCCACACAGAGATTGCTTTTGCTGCTCTACTTGTGTGTGTGCCGGATAGACATCCCCAACTCCACAAATGGGCTGCTTATCTGTGGGCCTAGGGCTAATAATATGGGCTCCCGTTGTATTCATTTTTACAGAATTACCCCTCGAACCACCAGGAAATGACTTCCCCAAGTAGATTAGTATACTAATGGAAACGCATCCCACCAAGAGGTACTGAAATACTTTTAAGATAAATATTAGAAAAATTAGGAGGCGATCCAAATCCAAATCTGGTTCTCCCTTCTCGGTTACTACTTCACTGAAGAAGAAAAAGGAAGAAGGGAGCTCACTTTTTGTAATCCAATATCTCCCTGCTTGCCCCCTCTCTGGTGTGATCTTAGTATATGTCAATCACTGAGTCGACGACTCGCTAAGATTGTTTTGGTTGGATCTCTCTCTCTCTCTCTGCCTCCATAGATAGATCTGAGAATTGGTGAGCTCGCTCGAATCTGGAATGGCTTCTACGGAAGCCGATTCCCGCTTAGCACGAGTTGTGATCCCTTGTCTTGACAAGATCATAAAGAACGCCTCGTGGCGCAAACACTCGAAGCTCGCTCACGAGTGCAAATCCCTCATTCAACGCCTCAGATCCCCCGACGACTCTTCTTCCCCTCACTCTGATTCCGGATCCTCCCTTCCTGGCCCCCTTCACGACGGTGCTTCCGCTGAGTACTCTCTCGCCGAGTCCGAGATCATCCTCAGCCCTCTTCTCAACGCCTCCTCCACCGGCGTCCTCAAGATTGTCGATCCTGCCCTCGATTGCTTCCAGAAGCTCATTGCCCACGGCTACCTTCGCGGCGAGGCCGATCCCACCGGCGCTCCTGAGGCCCTGCTCCTCTCCAAGCTCATTGAGACCATCTGCAAATGTCACGAGTTGGATGACGAAGCTCTCGAGCTCCTCCTCCTCAAGACCCTCTTGACTGCTGTCACTTCTATTTCCCTTCGGATCCATGGTGATTCTCTGCTTCAGATCGTCAGGACTTGTTATGGTATCTACTTAGGTAGCAGAAACCCCGTTAATCAGGCCACCGCTAAAGCCTCCCTCGTCCAGATGTCTGTCATCGTCTTCCGGAGAATGGAGGCTGATTCCTCCACTGTCCCCATTCAGCCCATCGTCGTCGCCGAGCTCATGGAGCCTACCGGCAGATCTTCTGAATCTGACCCTTCCACCACCCAGTCCGTTCAAGGTTTCATTACCAAAATCATGCAGGATATTGATGGAGTCTTCAACTCTGCTAACTCCAAGGGCACCTTCGGAGGCCACGATGGGGCCTTCGAGACTTCGTTGCCTGGGACTGCCAATCCTACTGATTTGTTGGACTCCACGGATAAGGATATGTTGGATGCCAAGTACTGGGAGATCAGTATGTATAAGTCCGCCCTTGAGGGAAGGAAAGGCGAGCTGGCCGACGGAGAAGTTGAGAAGGACGATGATTCTGAGGTCCAGATTGGGAATAAGCTGAGAAGAGACGCCTTCTTGGTTTTCAGGGCACTTTGCAAGCTCTCCATGAAGACCCCTCCCAAGGAAGATCCAGAGTTGATGAGAGGAAAAATTGTGGCTCTCGAGTTATTGAAGATTCTGCTCGAGAATGCTGGTGCTGTCTTTAGAACCAGCGATAGGTTTGTTTTGCTTATCTTCTTCCCTTATTTGCTAGTGATGTTATATAGTTATCCGTGTTTCTTCTGAAAATTGGCTTGATGAAACAGGTTTTTAGGCGCCATCAAGCAGTATCTGTGTCTCTCCTTGCTGAAAAACAGTGCCTCAAATCTTATGATCATTTTTCAGCTTTCCTGCTCGATCTTGCTTAGTTTGGTTTCCAGATTTCGTGCTGGGCTGAAGGCAGAGATCGGGGTTTTCTTCCCTATGATTGTTCTAAGAGTCTTAGAGAATGTTTCTCAACCTGATTTTCAACAGAAGATGATAGTGCTTCGGTTCCTGGAAAAGCTCTGCGTTGATTCACAGATTTTAGTAGACATCTTCATCAACTACGATTGCGATGTCAATTCATCCAATATTTTTGAGAGGTACGCTTTTGTTGCCTTGTTCTATGTCACTAGATTAGAAAACCTTATTTGTACTGACGATGATGTCTTAGCCCTGGATATGTTCTTTATTTGTGGTATTAAAGCTGAGATCAATAACTATTGGAAGTGACATTCATTTCGGTGTTTGTTTTCTGTTCCTTGTTTTTAGGATGGTCAATGGTTTGCTTAAAACTGCTCAAGGAGTGCCTCCTGGTATGGTTACTACCTTGTTGCCACCACAAGAAACAGCCATGAAACTTGAAGCCCTGAAGTGCTTAGTTGCTGTTTTAAGGTCCATGGGAGACTGGGTGAATAAACAGCTGCGTCTTCCAGATCCTTATTCAGCAAAAGTGCTAGAAATTGATGATAGAAATCTTGAAGAAGGGAGCCATCCGGTGGAAAACGGTAAGGGGGACGGGAGCCATGGAGGGTTTGAAAGATCAGAGTCTCAGTCTGAATTGTCCAGTGGAACTTCTGATGCCTTAGCAATAGAGCAACGTCGAGCTTACAAGCTTGAACTTCAGGTTAAACTTTACATTAAATTTAATTCGGTACCTATTTTCTTTTGTCTCAGTCTCTAATAACTGATTTGGTTTTATTGATGGCAGGAAGGTATTTCTATTTTCAACCAGAAACCTAAGAAAGGTATTGAGTTTCTAATCAAGGCAAACAAGGTGGGAGACTCACCAGAGGAAATAGCAGCTTTCTTGAAAGATGCATCGGGGTTGAACAAGACGTTGGTAGGGGATTATTTGGGGGAAAGAGAAGACCTATCCCTTAAAGTGATGCATGCATATGTGGATTCATTCGATTTTCAAGGCCTGGAATTTGATGAGGCCATTCGAGCCTTTCTACGGGGTTTTAGGCTACCAGGAGAGGCGCAGAAAATTGATCGTATCATGGAGAAGTTTGCGGAGCGTTACTGTAAATGTAACCCAAAGGCTTTCTCTAGCGCTGATACGGCATATGTCCTAGCTTACTCTGTCATTTTACTCAACACAGATGCACATAACCCTATGGTTAAGAGCAAGGTACATATTTGAGCTGATTCACTTAATTCCGTACTGAATTTCTTCTTTAGGAAGATCATAGTATAATCAAGTTTGAAGCGTGTGGTACAATTGCTTGACAAGGTAATTCATTTCTAAAGTTTTCTCACAACGTGCAGATGACGGCTGATGGTTTTATTAGGAATAATCGTGGGATAGATGATGGGAAAGACTTGCCTGAGGAATATCTGCGTGCATTGTATGAAAGGATATCTAGAAATGAGATAAAGATGAAGGATGATGGTTTGGGTCAGCAACAGAAGCAGCCGGCAAACTCAAGTCGATTACTTGGCTTGGATACTATCTTAAATATTGTTGTTCCTAGGCGTGGTGATGACATGTACATGGAGACCAGTGATGATCTTATCAGGCATATGCAAGAGAGGTTTAAAGAAAAAGCTCGCAAATCAGAGTAAGAAGTTTACTTTACCGTGCTTTTTAATTTGCACGCTGTTGTTCAGTGTCTGTTTCATGCAAGTTGATTCTCCATCCATCTTTTCTCTTTTGGGCATCATTCATCTTATCTTTTGATAGTAGATCTTTGGGAGTTGGTCAGGTCAACTCTGCTCTTATTGTTATGTCTGTTTTTTGTTTAGCTATGACATTTATAATTGGAATTACCCGAAAAGTAGATCTCGGGTTTATGATTTTTGTTTTCCACTGTAGGTCAGTTTATTATGCAGCCTCGGATGTAGTTATTCTCAGATTTATGGTTGAGGTGTGTTGGGCTCCTATGCTGGCTGCTTTCAGTGTTCCACTTGACCAGAGTGATGATGCAGTCATTACGACATTATGTCTGGAGGGTTTCCACCATGCTATCCATGTTACTTCTGTAATGTCCTTAAAGACGCACAGAGATGCCTTTGTGACATCACTAGCCAAATTTACCTCTCTCCACTCTCCTGCTGATATCAAGCAGAAAAACATTGAGGCCATAAAGGTTTGTATCGTTTCTCTCAACTTTTTTTCCCCTTAATTTCAGGGTAAAACAAGAGTTAAGGAAATCTCATTCAGTTTTAAGTTTTATTCTATATTGGATTAGCATTTACTTTTTCTGTTTGAAAGTCTAGGGAAAAACATGCGTTTTTCTTTTAAGCTTTTCTAGTTTACAGGTGATAGTGATTGGCCTAGCTTTTGCCTTCTCTTTTGTTTGTTGAATTTAGTTGGATACTTTGGATGATAAGAAGTGGATTCTATGGATTAATTGTTTTAGTTATTTTCATTGACAGGCAATAGTCAAATTAGCAGAGGAAGAAGGTAACTATCTGCAAGATGCCTGGGAGCATATATTGACATGTGTTTCTCGGTTTGAACATCTTCATCTCTTGGGGGAAGGAGCGCCTCCTGATGCGACCTTCTTTGCATTTCCTCAAACCGAGTCAGGAAACTCTCCACTGGCTAAGCCAAATTCAGCACCTGCAGTTAAAGAAAGAGCGACTGGTAAACTTCAGTATGCTGCTTCTGCTGTGATAAGGGGTTCCTACGATGGTTCTGGTGCTGGTGGCAAGGCCTCTAATACGGTGACATCTGAACAGATGAACAATCTGATATCTAATCTGAACTTGCTAGAACAGGTTGGTGACATGAGTCGTATATTTACGCGTAGTCAAAGATTGAACAGTGAAGCCATAATTGACTTCGTTAAAGCGCTCTGCAAAGTTTCCATGGATGAACTACGATCTCCATCTGATCCACGAGTCTTCAGCCTTACAAAGATAGTAGAAATAGCGTAAGGATCAATCCTTTGTCAACAATATCAGTTGTGTCTTGCTCAAATTCTCCCTTATTTGTATTATGTTGGTTACAATGGCAGGCACTATAACATGAATCGCATAAGACTTGTCTGGTCGAGCATCTGGCATGTGCTCTCCGATTTCTTTGTGACCATTGGCTGTTCTGATAATCTCTCCATTGCAATTTTTGCTATGGATTCCTTGCGCCAGCTGTCTATGAAGTTCTTAGAGCGGGAAGAGTTGGCTAATTATAACTTCCAAAATGAATTTATGAAACCTTTTGTTGTCGTCATGCGCAAAAGTGGTGCTGTTGAGATCAGGGAATTGATTATACGATGCGTCTCACAGATGGTTTTATCACGTGTTAACAGTGTAAAGTCCGGATGGAAGAGCATGTTCATGGTATTTGATATATCAAACTACCTGCTCTTACCACGCAGTTTTTGATGATAGATCTACTCACAGAAATATGTTTGCTCTTGCAGATTTTCACGACAGCAGCACACGATGCACATAAAAATATTGTGTTCCTGTCTTTTGAAATGGTTGAGAAGATTATCCGAGACTACTTCCCACACATCACAGAGACAGAGACAACCACCTTCACAGACTGTGTGAATTGCCTTGTTGCGTTTACCAATAGTAAATTTGAGAAAGATATCAGTCTCCAAGCCATTGCGTTCCTTCAATATTGCGCGAAAAAACTTGCTGAAGGCTATGTCGGTTCATCTTTGAGGAGGAACCCTCCATCTTCTCCACAGGGAGGAAAGGGGGGGAATCATGATAGTGGGAAATTTCTAGAAAGTGATGAAGATTTATATTCTTGGTTTCCCTTGTTAGCTGGTAAGCCGTTACTTTGCAGAACTTATCTTTGCATTTCACTTCTTTGAATCTCAACAACCGAATTTCCTGTTTTCCTTGCCGTGCAGGTTTATCTGAACTTAGTTTCGACCCAAGAGCAGAAATCAGGAAGGTTGCACTGAAAGTCCTGTTTGATACTCTGCGGAACCATGGTGACCATTTCAGTTTGTCCTTGTGGGAACGGGTTTTCGAGTCTGTTTTATTTCGGATATTTGATTACGTTCGTCACGACGTTGACCCGCCTGGTGAGCATTCAGCTGATAATAATGGGGAAGTTGACCAAGAGTCTTGGCTCTACGAGACATGCTCGTTAGCTCTTCAGCTAGTTGTAGACCTCTTTGTGAATTTCTACAAGACAGTTAACCCTCTCCTTAAGAAGGTATTGATGCTATTCGTAAGCTTGATAAAACGCCCTCACGAAAGACTTGCTGGTGCGGGCATTGCTTCGCTTGTACGTCTGATGAGAGACGTCGGTCATCAATTCTCAGACGAACAATGGATCGAGGTTGTGTCATGTATTAAAGAAGCAGCAGATGCTACATCCCCTGACTTCTCCTTGGTCACCAGTGAAGGTTTGACGCAGGACATTGTAAGCAATGAGGATGAAACAAGTAATAATACCAACGACGCACTGCGAAGAAGCAGAAACAGGCAGCTTCATGCTGCCGTAGCAGATGCCAAATCCAAAGCTTCAATACAGATTTTTGTGATCCAGGTCAGTCGATATCTTTCAGCCTCTTTGGTGATAAATTTATATACCACACACATATATAATCAGACTTATGAGTATATGTGTTCATTTATTTGCAGGCGGTAACAGATATCTACATTATGTTCCGTACGTCTCTCGCAGCCAAGCACATGTTGATGCTCTATGAAGCTATGCACGGCATCGCATCGAACGCTCACAAAATCAACGCTGATACAGTCTTACGTGCCAAGCTTCAGGAGATTGGGTCGTCCCCTGAATCCCAAGAAGCTCCTCTCCTTCGCCTGGAGAATGAATCTTTCCAAACATGTATGACTTTCTTAGACAACCTCATAACAGACCAGCCTTTGGGTTACGAGGAGGCGGAGATAGAAAGCCACCTCATAAGCCTGTGCAGAGAGGTGTTGGAGTTTTACGTAGAAATTTCATGTTCGAAGGAGCAGTCGTCTAAATGGGCGGTTCCCTCGGGGTCAGGAAAACGCAAGGAGCTAACGGCGCGGGCTCCACTAGTGGTGGCTGCGATTCAAACACTGGGAAACATGGGAGAGCCACTGTTCAAGAAGAACTTGCCGGAGTTGTTTCCTCTGATAGCGACGTTGATAAGCTGTGAACATGGGTCAGGAGGAGAGGTACAAGTAGCTCTTAGTGATATGCTTCAGAGATCAATGGGACCTGTTCTCCTCCACTCTTGCTCCTCATAACTATCTCTGTAAGGTTTGTATACTCTTGTTCATTTTCTGTTACCATCCCCCTTCGATTTTCGATTTTCGATTTGCTTCTTCTCTTAATCTTTTTTCTATTACATTTGCTGCTTCTTTTTTTTCTTCTTGTTCACTTTAGTGGCAATGGGCAGAGATTAGCGTTCACGAGTTGTGGTCGGATATGTTGTGTTCCGTTTATGTAAATTGTAATATCAGACAGCCTTTGATTATGACACATCGCAAAATAAGTCTAAAACAAATCTTTATTCTATTTTGAGGTTTGAATGAATCACACAAACATGGTCTTACAACATAAAAGCGAATACTAAACTAAATAGAGATGCAATAGGTAAAGTACAAAAATTAAATGAATAGAGAATGTTGTTTTTGTTGTGGATGGATAGTTTTATAAAAGATACATTATACATACATTTTGCGAGAAATCAAAAGTGGATGCCTAAACGGCGGATCTCAGAGCGGAAGACGGGACTGGAAGAGAGAGTACGATGAGCCAAACTCCTAATGTCTTCTCTTGAGCATTCCTTTGATATTCTCACCAGTTCCCATAACGCTCCTCCGCTTATCATCTCCTTCGCATTCACCTCTGCCACCCAAACACTCAAATCAAGACAAATGTTGTATTTGCACATAAGGGACCAACACAAGAGAAAAGGATGGTTGGTACTCACCATGCTGGGCCAAATGGCATAAAGCGAGCTCTATGTGGCGCCTGATTGGTGCAGCTTCATCGTTAGCGTGTTGTACTATCCAGGGAAGAGCTCCGTCTTCTATTAGCAGCGATCTCCCACTCTTCACACCTTCATACACTTCTTTCTTCACATTAATCTCCCCCCAATAATAACCTATTTTGAAAGTAAGAATACTGGAAGAGCTATATACCTTGCGTGGTTGCTCTGGATTCACACTTTGCAAAGTTGGCAATTCCGCGAGCCACCTGAGCAAGAACATCCGGATGTCCGCATCTAACCATTCCTAACAACGCTTTTATTCCACCATCCGACCATAGTCTTGCTTGAAGTTTGTCTGCCAAACCTCAACATTGTGTTTCAGATTTTTGGTCAGTTATCCATTCCTCTTTAGAAAAAGAAAAGGTGGTTGGGGTGTTATTTATTACCGTTCCCACAGAGATTGGCAATAGCTCCAGCAACCATTCGTAAAGTCTGCGGATCCTCTGCATCTGCAGCTGTTAATGATAGCAAGCTGATTCCTCCTTGGTCCACAATCAGCTGTTGGCTCACTTCTGTTACCCACCCCACAATCAAATTATAAAAAAGATTCATGAGCGTTTGTATTGTATCCCACACACACAAACAACTACCATGTTTCTGCTTTCACAATAACCACTGATCAGTAATGAGTTTACCATTCATTGCAAGATTCGCAATTGCACCAGCCGCAACTCTTCGGACAGTTTCATCTTCATAACTCCTGAGAAGCATCAGCAATGATGCAAGGCCTCCAGCTTCAACGATCTTTTCCTGATTTGCCTCTGCTTATCAAACCCGTAGAAAGTAGGTCAACTATTAAGGACCTAGAGCAGAAATTAAACCTCAGAAATGATGCAAAACTTACCTTCAGCTGCTAGGTTGGCCACAACTTTCACTGCATGGATTCTAATGTTTGCATCATCTGACTCGAGCAATTGCAAGATCTTTTGTAGACCAACTGTTTCAACGAGTATGGAAAGCTATAAGAACCACATAGACATTTGTACATGCTCTTAGTTCATACATTTTACAAGAAATTTTCATTACCTTGTTCACATAGTGTAGCAAATGGTGCCTTCTGTCCGTTAACAGATTCTCTTGCTTGGGAATGACGTGATGGTAATGAATCCGTGCCAGAGTATGAATTACCCGGAGCATCTCTGTCCAAGCATCTTCTCATCTGGAAGAATGATACTCAACAGAAAGATGACAAATTTATGAGACTCAAGGTTGTACTAAAACAGTTGTTATCTAGTTACACAAGAAGCAGGTTCATAGGTGATTTCTGAAAATGTGTCCATATTCACAACGGCTAGATCAAAGATGGCAAGTGATGCAGACTTATCCTTTTTATCTGCTGTATAAAGACAATCCTTTATAGCAGTTAAAGGAAACACCCATCCAGATTACAACAAACTGTACCTGGTCAGCTTCAAAAGTAAGCTGCACAAGCTGACTTCGTAAAATGGTGACCTCTTCTTCAAGTTTCTTTTTCTGAAGAGCCTCATCCTCCAGCAGCTTTTGTAATCTTGATATTCCAGCATCTTCCCCGTCCTAAAACGCCAGAGGGCTTGGTTGAATAGTTTCTAAGATATAGTTGAGAGATATGTAGAGAGAAAGAGAGAAGTTGAAGACTGGGTACCCCTGATCTTGTCTTCAGTGTTGACTGGCTTTTTAGTTTGTTAACTTCCTCTTCAGCTGCCTTCCTTAACTTTATTTCTTCCTCAAGTGATTCTTTTAGCTTAGCGAGTTCATTAGCGGTAACAACCCCATTGACCTGCAATGCAAAGTAATAATATATTAGTTAAAGATGCGCACCTGAGAAGCATATACTGAGAGTTACGTGGGCAAGTACCTCTCCATTGCGTTTACCATTCTCATGGTTCCGCTGGTTCGAGATCAATTTTTCTTCAAGCTTCTTAACTGACTCCATATATTCCATTTGACACTTAAGTTTTTCCTTCTGTAAACAGAATATTAGATTGCAGAAGGTAGCGAAACAAAACAATGGTTGGCTAAATGGACTTCGAATTAACCAACCTCCAAGGCCTCTGCAAAGTTCTTTTCGACTTCCGATATACGATTTTGTGCTTGTTGATTTATTCTCTCCACATCATCATCAAATGCTTTCAGCTGCCTCTCATTTTCAGCAATCACCTTATCAAGTTGAACCTCAAGCTTCTTGGACAAACTCTTGTAATCAAATTCCTCCTTAATCTTTAACATATTCTCTACCTTCATTGCCTGCCCAAGATTTAAAATACTTAGGGGTTTGAAATGTTTCAGTAGACTTGCTCATTGCGGATAGGGTGAAGTTAGTGAAAACCCACCCTTTGACCAAATAATATAGTACTTGTTGTCTCTCCTCTATGACGAGGAGAGGGACCAATTGTCACAATAAGAGATGTTCTTGCTGTTCCTGAAACTCAAAAAACAGACATAGGTGAATGATGATGATACAGAAAAGTCAAAAGTATAGCAGGAGGTCGGAAATAAAGACAACATGACGAAATGTATAAGATAACTAACCACCAAATGAATCTCGCAACAAGCGAGTAAGTTTAGAATCACGAAGTGGAACATGAGGGCTATTCTCAGCGATTGCATTTATGCATTTCCCTAAAGCACTAAGTGAGAGATTAATGGATTTAGCTTCTTCCAGCATGTGCCCTTCGCTGCCTGCATTGGAGGTGAACATGAGGAATCCCATAAGAAGAGATTTGTACTCATAATGATAATTAGAAGGGTGAGTTTATACCAGACTTGTGAACACGTTCAGAGCCAGCAAGATCTACTAGAACAAGCTTGCTTCTTCTAACAAGTGGCTTTGAGGGTCTGACGAAGTGAGATGAGTTGTCAGCATCATTAGAGACGGAATCCTCGTTTTCCACGACCGACCTCTTGACATGAACCTGAACTATTGAAAATGCATCATCGACTAGGAGAAGGGATGAGAATGAGGGTGGAAGTTACCATGAGAATAGCATGACTACGAGAAGATTCAGTGTTCAGTTTAGTGTTGGCAGCAACTCGATGTGTTTCCCCAAGCTGAAGAAGCTCGAGGAAATTATGCTGGTTCCTGATCTCAACATGGGTGGCACCAGGGAGGGAGACATCTCCAGTTTTGGGGTCCTCGACAATGGCAATATTGTCGTTGCTAGGGTCAAGGAGATCTTGGATGGTCTCCATGTAAAGCTGGAGAGAAGAATGAAAAACAGTGAAGAGAATAAATAAAAAAACAAAACAAGAGAGGATGGTACTTGGGGAAAGGGAAAGAAACCTGGAGATAGGAGACAGAGATAGAATCAGTGTCAAGAGAGGTGCCAGAAATGATATCTTCCATAGAGCGAACCATGATACCACGAGCAGCAGTATCTTCATCGCCTAATCTACCAAGGGTAAAAGTCTTACCAGTACCAGTCTGACCATAAGCCATCACGGTTCCATTGTAACCCTCAAGAACACTCTAACAACATTTTTTTTTTTAAAATAAAAGGGAAATCAGCAAGGGTATGTAAGAAGAAGAAGAAGAAGAAGAAGAGAGAGACCTCAACGACAGGCTTGGCAACGACTTGGTAGACGCGCTTCTGGGAAGCAGATTCGGTAAGGACCTCATCAAACTCGTAAGTCTCCGTATCCCAATTGTTTTTCCTCAGTTTCAGCCTTTTAAGCTCTGGTTGCAACTCCACGCAATCCGCAAAATCAGCATCCGCCACGCACTCATCTCCATTTCGTGGTCTTAATCTTACAGCCACTCGCACTCTCCCTGGCACTGTTAACAAAGACATTTTAATGTTTTGGGCTAGCTAGCATATGGATCTAATACGTGACAGAGTTGCTTGCTTCCAAGTAAATAAATAAAACTCAAATTGGATAAATTCACAGACCTCCGTTGTCTGATACTCCGAGAGAAGCAGAAGAGCTGCGACGGGGAGGGGGACCGGAGGAAGGAATCCTCGATTTGAATGAAGAGGATCTCAGATTTGACGAATTAGCTCCCGAGTTTGGTCTCATCGATCCTCCTCTATTTCTCGATGAAGACGCCATTGCCATATCCTCCTTATGAATCTAGTTGATCACAGCAGCAGACGCTCCCTTACAGACCCACCCAGGGCTTTCTCTTTCTTTCAATTTTTTTTGGGGATTTTTCTTTATACACATTTTTAATATTTATATGTAAAAATAAAAATAAGAACAGTGATGATAGTGGAGGAGGATGGCGGGGCCCACAATCGGTCTGTAATTTTTGAATGAAGTCAGAGACAGTCGTTGAGTTTAATTGGGTCCCATTATGTCAACCAGTATCGTATTTTTTAAAAATTTCTCAAAATTTGTAAGTTAACCCCTACGAAAATATTGAATTTTTCAGTAAATTTTTTATATACTGAATTTTATCTTTTTATAGTTGTTTAAATTTTTCTAACCACATTTTACATTTATATTAATATATGCAAATTTTTTATTATCATTTATATTAATGTATGCAAAATTTTTATTATCGTACATGGACATCGTTTCTAAAATTTTAACAATTAATTTAATAAAACTTCATATATTACCTAAATCAATAGACTAACCACTATGAAATATATATTCTCTAGAGAAACGGAAAAAACAAAAGTGTCAAACCTCTTTGACCATCATCCTATACAAGTACACTATGCAACTATGAATTAAAACAAAAGTATCATATTTTTTGAAAATTTCTCAAATTTTGTAGGTTAACCCCTATGTAAATATTGAGTTTTTCGATAAATTTTCTATATACTAAGTTTTATTTTTTTAGTGTTGTTTAAATTTTTTAACCACATTCTACATTAATATTAATGTATGCAAGACTTTTATTCATCGTACATGGACTTCGTCTCTAAAATTTTAATAATTAATTTAATAAAAATTCATATATTACCTAAATCAATGGATTAACAACTATGAAATATCTATTTTCTAGAGAAACGGAGAAAACAAAGGTGTCAAACCTCTTTGATCATCATCCTATATCAGTACACGATTCAATTATGCATTAAAAAAGAATATCATATTTTTTTGAATTTTTTTCAAAATTTGTAGGTTAAGCTCTATGTAAATATTGAGTTTTTCGGTAAATTCTCTATATACTGAATTTTATCATCTTTAGAGTTGTTAAAATTTTTCTAACTACATTATAAATTTATATTAATGTATGCAAAACTTTTATTCGTACATGGACATCGTTTCTAAAAATTTTAACAATTAATTTAATAAACTTTCATATATTACCTAAATCAATTGACTAACCACTATGAAAAATCTATTCTCTAGAGACACGGATAAAACAAAGGTGCCAAACCTCTTTGATCATCATCCTATATAAGTACACGATGCAACTATGCATTAAAACAAAAGTATCATATTTTTGAAAATTTCTCAAAATTTGTAGGTTAACCCCTATGAAAATATTGAGTTTTTCGGTAAATTCTTTATATACATAATTTTATCCTCTTTAGTGTTGTTTAAATTTTTCTAGCCACATTCTATATTTATATTAATGTATGCAAAACTTTTAATCATTGTACATGGACATCGTGTCTAAAATTTTAACAATTAATTTAATAAAACTTCATATATTACCTAAATCAATGGACTAACAACTATGAAATAACTATTTTCTAGAGAAACGGAGAAAACAAAGGTGCCAAACCTCTTTGATCATCATCTTATATCAGTACATGATGCAACTATGCATTAAAACAAAAGTATCATATTTTTTGAAATTTTCTCAAAATTTATAAGTTAACCCCCTATTAAAATATTAAGTTTTTCGGTAAATTCTCTATATACTGAATTTTATCCTCTTTAGTGTTGTGTAAATTTTTCTAACCACATTCCACATTTATATTAATGTATGCAAAACTTTTATTCATCGTACATGTACATCGTCTCTAAAATTTTAACAATTAATTTAATAAAAATTCATATATTACCCAAATCAATGGACTAACAACAATAAAATATCTATTTTCTAGAGAAACGGAGAAAACAAAGGTGCCAAACCTCTTTGATAATCATCATATATCAGTACACGATGCAACTATGCATTAAAACAAGAGTATCATATTTTTTGAAATTTTCTCAAAATTTATAGGTTAACCCCTATTAAAATATTGATTTTTTCGGTAAATTCTCTATATACTGAATTTTATCCTCTTTAGTGTTGTTTAAATTTTTCTAACCACATTCTACATTTATATTAATGTATGCAAAACTTTTATTCATCGTACATGTACATCGTCTCTAAAATATTAACTATTAATTTAATAAAAATTCATATATTACCTAAATCAATGGACTAACAACTATGAAATATCTATTTTCTAGAGAAACGGAGAAAACAAAGGTTCCAAACCTATTTGATAATCATCCTATATTAGTACACGATGAAACTATGCATTAAAACAAGAGTATCATATTTTTTGAAATTTACTCAAAATTTATAGGTTAACCCCTATTAAAATATTGAGTTTTTCGGTAAATTCTCTGTATACTGAATTTTATCCTCTTTAGTGTTGTTTAAATTTTTCTAACCACATTCTACATTTATATTAATGTATGCAAAACTTTTATTCATCGTACATGGACATCATTTCTAAAATTTTAACAATTAATTTAATAAAACTTCATATATTACCTAAATCAATGGACTAACTACTATTAAATATCTATTTTCTAGAGAAACGGAGAAAACAAAGGTACCAAACCTCTTTGATCATCATCCTATATCAGTACACAATGCAACTATGCATTAAAACATGTGTATCATATTTTTTGAAATTTTCTCAAAATTTATAGATTAACCCCTATTAAAATATTGAGTTTTTCGGTAAATTCTATATACTGAATTTTATCCTCTTTTGTGTTGTTTAAATTTTTCTAACCATATTTATATTAATGTATGAAAAACTTTTATTCATCGTACATGGACATCGTTTCTAAAATTTTAACAATTAATTTAATAAATCTTCATATATTACCTAAATCAATAGACTAACCACTATGAAATATATATTCTCTAGAGAAACGGAAAAAACAAAAGTGTCAAACCTCTTTGACCATCATCCTATACAAGTACACTATGCAACTATGAATTAAAACAAAAGTATCATATTTTTTTGAAAATTTCTCAAATTTTGTAGGTTAACCCCTATGTAAATATTGAGTTTTTCGATAAATTTTCTATATACTAAGTTTTATTTTTTTAGTGTTGTTTAAATTTTTTTAACCACATTCTACATTATATTAATGTATGCAAACTTTTATTCATCGTACATGGACTTCGTTCTAAAATTTTAATAATTAATTTAATAAAAATTCATATATTACCTAAATCAATGGATTAACAACTATGAAATATCTATTTTCTAGAGAAACGGAGAAAACAAAGGTGCCAAACCTCTTTGATCATCATCCTATATCAGTACACGATTCAATTATGCATTAAAAAAGAAGTATCATATTTTTTTGAATTTTTTCAAAATTTGTAGGTTAAGCTCTATGTAAATATTGAGTTTTTCGGTAAATTCTCTATATACTGAATTTTATCATCTTTAGAGTTGTTAAAATTTTTCTAACTACATTATAAATTTATATTAATGTATGCAAAACTTTTATTCATCGTACATGGACATCGTTTCTAAAAATTTTAACAATTAATTTAATAAACCTTCATATAGTACCTAAATCAATTGACTAACCACTATGAAAAATCTATTCTCTAGAGACACGGATAAAACAAAGGTGCCAAACCTCTTTGATCATCATCCTATATAAGTACACGATGCAACTATGCATTAAAACAAAAGTATCATATTTTTTGAAAATTTCTCAAAATTTGTAGGTTAACCCCTATGAAAATATTGAGTTTTTCGGTAAATTCTTTATATACATAATTTTATCCTCTTTAGTGTTGTTTAAATTTTTCTAGCCACATTCTATATTTATATTAATGTATGCAAAACTTTTAATCATTGTACATGGACATCGTGTCTAAAATTTTAACAATTAATTTAATAAAACTTCATATATTACCTAAATCAATGGACTAACAACTATGAAATAACTATTTTCTAGAGAAACGGAGAAAACAAAGGTGCCAAACCTCTTTGATCATCATCTTATATCAGTACATGATGCAACTATGCATTAAAACAAAAGTATCATATTTTTTGAAATTTTCTCAAAATTTATAAGTTAACCCCCTATTAAAATATTAAGTTTTTCGGTAAATTCTCTATATACTGAATTTTATCCTCTTTAGTGTTGTTTAAATTTTTCTAACCACATTCACATTTATATTAATGTATGCAAAACTTTTATTCATCGTACATGGACATCGTTTCTAAAATTTTAACAATTAATTTAATAAAAATTCATATATTACCCAAATCAATGGACTAACAACAATAAAATATCTATTTTCTAGAGAAACGGAGAAAACAAAGGTGCCAAACCTCTTTGATAATCATCATATATCAGTACACGATGCAACTATGCATTAAAACAAAAGTATCATATTTTTTGAAATTTTCTCAAAATTTATAGGTTAACCCCTATTAAAATATTGATTTTTTCGGTAAATTCTCTATATACTGAATTTTATCCTCTTTAGTGTTGTTTAAATTTTTCTAACCACATTCTACATTTATATTAATGTATGCAAAACTTTTATTCATCGTACATGTACATCGTCTCTAAATATTAACATTAATTTAATAAAACTTCATATATTACCTAAATCAATGGACTAACAACTATGAAATATCTATTTTCTAGAGAAACGGAGAAAACAAAGGTTCCAAACCTATTTGATAATCATCCTATATTAGTACACGATGAAACTATGCATTAAAACAAGAGTATCATATTTTTTGAATTTCTCAAAATTTATAGGTTAACCCCTATTAAAATATTGAGTTTTTCGGTAAATTCTCTGTATACTGAATTTTATCCTCTTTAGTGTTGTTTAAATTTTTCTAACCACATTCTACATTTATATTAATGTATGCAAAACTTTTATTCATCGTACATGGACATCGTTTCTAAAATTTTAACAATTAATTTAATAAAACTTCATATATTACCTAAATCAATGGACTAACTACTATTAAATATCTATTTTCTAGAGAAACGGAGAAAACAAAGGTGCCAAACCTCTTTGATCATCATCCTATATCAGTACACGATGCAACTATGCATTAAAACAAGAGTATCATATTTTTTGAAATTTTCTCAAAATTTGTAGGTTAACCCCTATTAAAATATTGAGTTTTTCGGTAAATTCTATATACTGAATTTTATCCTCTTTAGTGTTGTTTAAATTTTTCTAACCATTAATTTATATTAATGTATGAAAACTTTTATTCATCGTACATGGACATCGTTTCTAAAATTTTAACAATTAATTTAATAAACTTCATATATTACCTAAATCAATGGACTAACCACTATGAAATATATATTCTCTAGAGAAACGGAGAAAAACAAAGTGTCAAACCTCTTTGACCATCATCCTATATCAAGTACACGATGCAACTATGAATTAAAACAAAGTATCATATTTTTTGAAATTTCTCAAATTTTGTAGGTTAACCCCTATGTAAATATTGAGTTTTTCGATAAATTTCTATATACTAAGTTTTATCCTTTTTAGTGTTGTTTAAATTTTTTAACCACATTCTACATTAATATTAATGTATGCAAAACTTTTATTCATCGTACATGGACATCGTCTCTAAAATTTTAACAATTAATTTAATAAAAATTCATATATTACCTAAATCAATGGACTAACAACTATGAAATATCTATTTTCTAGAGAAACGGAGAAAACAAAGGTGCCAAACCTCTTTGATCATCATCCTATATCAGTACACGATTCAACTATGCATTAAAAAAGAGTATCATATTTTTTTGAATTTTTCTCAAAATTTGTAGGTTAACCCCTATGAAAATATTGAGTTTTTCGGTAAATTCTTTATATACTGAATTTTATCCTCTTTAGTGTTGTTTAAATTTTTCTAACTACATTCTACATTTATATTAATGTATGCAAAACTTTTATTCATCGTACATGGACATCGTTTCTAAAATTTTAACAATTAATTTAATAAAACTTCATATATTACCTAAATCAATGGACTAACCACTATGAAATATCTATTTTCTAGAGAAACGGAGAAAACAAAGGTGCCAAACCTCTTTGATCATCATCCTATATCAGTACACGATGCAACTATGCATTAAAACAAGAGTATCATATTTTTTGAAATTTTCTCAAAATTTGTAGGTTAACCCCTATTAAAATATTGAGTTTTTCGGTAAATTCTCTATATACTGAATTTTATCCTCTTTAGTGTTGTTTAAATTTTTCTAACCACATTCTACATTTATATTAATGTATGCAAAACTTTTATTCATCGTACATGGACATCGTTTCTAAAATTTTAACAATTAATTTAATAAAACTTCATATATTACCTAAATCAATGGACTAACACAATAAAATATCTATTTTCTAGAGAAACGGAGAAAACAAAGTGCCAAACCTCTTTGATAATCATCCTATATCAGTACACGATGCAACTATGCATTAAAACAAAGAGTATCATATTTTTTGAAATTTTCTCAAAATTTATAGGTTAACCCTATTAAAATATTGATTTTTCGGTAAATTCTCTATATACTGAATTTTATCCTCTTTAGTGTTGTTTAAATTTTTCTAACCACATTCTACATTTATATTAATGTATGCAAAACTTTATTCATCGTACATGTACATCGTCTCTAAAATTTAACTATTAATTTAATAAAAACTTCATATATTACCTAAATCAATGGACTAACACATAAAATATCTATTTTCTAGAGAAACGGAGAAAACAAAGGTGTCAAACCTCTTTGATCATCATCCTATATCAGTACACGATGCAACTATGCATTAAAACAAGAGTATCATATTTTTTGAAATTTTCTCAAAATTTATAGGTTAACCCCTATTAAAATATTGAGTTTTTCGGTAAATTCTCTATATACTGAATTTTATCCTCTTTAGTGTTGTTTAAATTTTTCTAACCACATTCTACATTTATATTAATGTATGCAAAACTTTTATTCATCGTACATGGACATCGTTTCTTAAATTTTAACAATTAATTTAATAAAACTTCATATATTACCTAAATCAATGGACTAACACTATGAAATATCTATTTTCTAGAGAAACGGAGAAAACAAAGGTGTCAAACCTCTTTGATCATCATCCTATATCAGTACACGATGCAACTATGCATTAAAACAGAGTATCATATTTTTTGAAATTTTTCTCAAAATTTGTAGGTTAACCCCTATTAAAATATTGAGTTTTTCGGTAAATTCTCTATATACTGAATTTATCCTCTTTAGTGTTGTTTAAATTTTTCTAACCATATTCTACATTTATATTAATGTATGCAAAACTTTTATTCATCGTACATGGACATCGTTTCTAAAATTTTAACAATTAATTTAATAAAACTTCATATACTATCTAAATCAATGGACTAGCTACATAAAATCTCTATTCTCTAGAGAAACGGAGAAAACAAAGGTGCCAAACCTCATTGACCATCATCCTATATCAGTACACGATGCAACTATGCATTAAAACAAAGTATCATATTTTTGAAATTTTTCTCAAAATTTGTAGGTTAACCCCTACTAAAATATTGAATTTTTCGGTAAATTCTCTATATAATGAATTTTATCCTCTTTAGTGTTGTTTAAATTTTTCTAACCATATTCTAAATTTATATTAATGTATGCGAAACTCTTTTTCATCGTACATGGACATCGTTTCTTAAATTTTTAACAATTAATTTAATAAAACTTCATATACTATCTAAATCAATGGACTAGCACATAAAATCTCTATTCTCTAGAGAAACGGAGAAAACAAAGGTGTCAAACCTCATTGACCATCATCCTATATCAGTACACGATGCAACTATGCATTAAAACAAGAGTATCATATTTTTTGAAATTTTCTCAAAATTTGTAGGTTAACCCCTATTAAAATATTGAGTTTTTCGGTAAATTCTCTATATACTGAATTTTATCCTCTTTAGTGTTGTTTAAATTTTTCTAACCACATTCTACATTTATATTAATGTATGCAAAACTTTTATTCATCGTACATGGACATCGTTTCTAAAATTTTAACAATTAATTTAATAAAACTTCATATATTACCTAAATCAATGGACTAACCACTATGAAATATCTATTTTCTAGAGAAACGGAGAAAACAAAGGTGCCAAACCTCTTTGATCATCATCCTATATCAGTACACGATGCAACTATGCATTAAAACAAGAGTATCATATTTTTTGAAATTTTCTCAAAATTTGTAGGTTAACCCCTATTAAAATATTGAGTTTTTCGGTAAATTCTCTATATACTGAATTTTATCCTCTTTAGTGTTGTTTAAATTTTTCTAACCACATTCTAAATTTATATTAATGTATGGAAACTCTTTTTCATCGTACATGGACATCGTTTCTATTTTTTAACATTTAATTTAATAAAACTTCATATACTATCTAAATCAATGGACTAGTCACATAAAATCTTTATTCTCTAGAGAAACGGAGAAAACAAAGGTGCCAAACCTCATTGACCATCATCCTATATCAGTACACGATGCAACTATGCATTAAAACAAAAGTATCATATTTTTTGAATTTTTCTCAAAATTTGTAGGTTAACCCCTACTAAAATATTAATTTTTCGGTAAATTCTCTATATAATGAATTTTATCCTCTTTAGTGTTGTTTAAATTTTTCTAACCATATTCTAAATTTATATTAATGTATGCGAAACTCTTTTTCATCGTACATGGACATCGTTTCTATTTTTAACATTTAATTTAATAAAACTTCATATACTATCTAAATCAATGGACTAGCCACATAAAATCTCTATTCTCTAGAGAAACGGAGAAAACAAAGGTGTCAAACCTCATTGATCATCATCCTATATCAGTACACGATGCAACTATGCATTAAAACAAGAGTATCATATTTTTTGAAATTTTCTCAAAATTTGTAGGTTAACCCTATTAAAATATTGAGTTTTTCGGTAAATTCTCTATATACTGAATTTTATCCTCTTTAGTGTTGTTTAAATTTTTCTAACCACATTCTACATTTATATTAATGTATGCAAAACTTTTATTCATCGTACATGGACATCGTTTCTAAAATTTTAACAATTAATTTAATAAAACTTCATATATTACCTAAATCAATGGACTAACCACTATGAAATATCTATTTTCTAGAGAAACGGAGAAAACAAAGGTGCCAAACCTCTTTGATCATCATCCTATATCAGTACACGATGCAACTATGCATTAAAACAAGAGTATCATATTTTTTGAAATTTTCTCAAAATTTGTAGGTTAACCCCTATGAAAATATTGAGTTTTTCGGTAAATTCTCTACATACTGAATTTTATCCTCTTTTAGTGTTGTTTAAAATTTTTTTGAACCACATTCTACATTTATATTAATGTATGCAAAACTTTTATTTATCGTACATGGACATCGTTTCTAAAATTTTAACAATTAATTTTAATAAACTTCATATATTACCTAAATCAATGGACTAACCATTATGAAAATCTATTTTCTAGAGAAACGGAGAAAACAAAGGTGCCAAACCTCTTTGATCATCATCCTATATCAGTACACGATGCAACTATGCATTAAAACAAAAGTATCATATTTTTGAAATTTTTTCAAAATTTGTAGGTTAACCCCTATGAAAATATTGAGTTTTCGGTAAATTCTCTATATACTCAATTTTATCCTCTTTAGTGTTGTTTAAATTTTTCTAACCACATTCTACATTTATATTAATGTATGCAAAACTTTTATCATCGTACATGGACATCGTTTCTAAAATTTTAACAATTAATTTAATAAAACTTCATATACTACCTAAATCAATGGACTAACCACTATGAAATATCTATTTTCTAGAGAAACGGAGAAAACAAAGGTGCCAAACCTCATTGACCATCATCCTATATCAGTACACGATGCAACTATGCATTAAAACAAAAGTATCAATTTTTTGAATTTTTTCAAAATTTGTAGGTTAACCCCTATTAAAATATTGAGTTTTTTCGGTAAATTCTCTATATAATGAATTTTATCCTCTTTAGTGTTGTTTAAATTTTTCTAACCATATTCTAAATTTATATTAATGTATGCAAAACTTTTTTCATCGTACATGGACATCGTTTCTAAAATTTTAACATTAATTTAATAAAACTTCATATACTATCCTAAATCAATGGACTAACACATAAAATTCTATTCTCTAGAGAACGGAGAAAACAAAGGTGCCAAACCTCATTGACCATCATCCTATATCAAGTACATCGATGCAACTATGCATTAAAACAAAAGTATCATATTTTTGAATTTTTCTCAAAATTTGTAGGTTAACCCCTACTAAAATATTGATTTTTCGGTAAATTCTCTATATAATGAATTTTATCCTCTTTAGTGTTGTTTAAATTTTTCTAACCATATTCTAAATTTATATTAATGTATGGAAACTTTTTTCATCGTACATGGACATCGTTTCTATTTTTAACATTTAATTTAATAAAACTTCATATACTATCTAAATCAATGGACTAACACATAAAATCTCTATTCTCTAGAGAAACGGAGAAAACAAAGGTGCCAAACCTCATTGACCATCATCCTATATCAGTACACGATGCAACTATGCATTAAAACAAAAGTATCATATTTTTTGAATTTTTCTCAAAATTTGTAGGTTAACCCCTACTAAAATATTGAATTTTTCGGTAAATTCTCTATATAATGAATTTATCCTCTTTAGTGTTGTTTAAATTTTTCTAACCATATTCTAAATTTATATTAATGTATGCGAAACTCTTTTTCATCGTACATGGACATCGTTTCTAAAATTTTAACAATTAATTTAATAAAACTTCATATACTACCTAAATCAATGGACTAACCACTATGAAATATCTATTTTCTAGAGAAACGGAGAAAACAAAGGTGCCAAACCTCTTTGATCATCATCCTATATCAGTACACGATGCAACTATGCATTAAAACAAGAGTATCATATTTTTTGAAATTTTCTCAAAATTTGTAGGTTAACCCCTATGAAAATATTGAGTTTTTCGGTAAATTCTCTATATACTGAATTTTATCCTCTTTAGTGTTGTTTAAATTTTTCTAACCACATTCTACATTTATATTAATGTATGCAAAACTTTTATTCATCGTACATGGACATCGTTTCTAAAATTTTAACAATTAATTTAATAAAACTTCATATATTACCTAAATCAATGGACTAACCACTATGAAATATCTATTTTCTAGAGAAACGGAGAAAACAAAGGTGCCAAACCTCTTTGATCATCATCCTATATCAGTACACAATGCAACTATGCATTAAAACAAAAGTATCATATTTTTTGAATTTTCTCAAAATTTGTAGGTTAACCCCTACTAAAATATTGAATTTTTCGTAAATTCTCTATATAATGATTTTATCCTCTTTAGTGTTGTTTAAATTTTTCTAACCATATTCTAAATTTATATTAATGTATGCGAAACTCTTTTTCATCGTACATGGACATCGTTTCTAAAATTTTAACAATTAATTTAATAAAACTTCATATACTATCTAAATCAATGGACTAGCCACATAAAATCTCTATTCTCTTGAGAAACGGAGAAAACAAAGGTGTCAAACCTCATTGACCATCATCCTATATCAGTACACGATGCAACTATGCATTAAAACAAAAGTATCATATTTTTTGAATTTTTCTCAAAATTTGTAGGTTAACCCTACTAAAATATTGAATTTTTCGGTAAATTCTCTATATAATGAATTTTATCCTCTTTAGTGTTGTTTAAATTTTCTAACCATATTCTAAATTTATATTAATGTATGCAAAACTCTTTTTCATCGTACATGGACATCTTGTCTAAAATTTTAACAATTAATTTAATAAAACTTCATATACTATCTAAATCAATGGACTAGCTCACATAAAATTTGTATTCTCTAGAGAAACGGAGAAAACAAAGGTGTCAAACCTCATTGACCATCATCCTATATCAGTACACGATGCAACTATGCATTAAAACAAAAGTATCATATTTTTTGAATTTTTCTCAAAATTTGTAGGTTAACCCCTACTAAAATATTGATTTTCAGTAAATTCTCTATATAATGAATTTTATCCTCTTAGTGTTGTTTAAATTTTTCTAACCATATTCTAAATTTATATAATGTATGCGAAACTATTTTTCATCGTACAATGGACATCGTTTCTATTTTTCATAAATTTAATTTTAATAAAACTTCATATAACTATCTAAATGAAATGGACTAGTCACATAAAATCTCTATTCTCTAGAGAAACGGAGAAAACAAAGGTGCCAAACCTCTTTGATCATCATCCTATATCAGTACACGATGCAACTATGCATTAAAACAAGAGTATCATATTTTTTGAAATTTTCTCAAAATTTGTAGGTTAACCCCTATGAAAATATTGAGTTTTTCGGTAAATTCTCTATATACTGAATTTTATCCTCTTTAGTGTTGTTTAAATTTTTCTAACCACATTCTACATTTATATTAATGTATGCAAAACTTTTATTCATCGTACATGGACATCGTTTCTAAAATTTTAACAATTAATTTAATAAAACTTCATATATTACCTAAATCAATGGACTAACCACTATGAAATATCTATTCTCTAGAGAAACGGAGAAAACAAAGGTGCCAAACCTCTTTGATCATCATCCTATATCAGTACACGATGCAACTATGCATTAAAACAAGAGTATCATATTTTTTGAAATTTTCTCAAAATTTGTAGGTTAACCCCTATGAAAATATTAGTTTTTTCGGTAAATTCTCTATATACTGAATTTTATCCTCTTTAGTGTTGTTTAAATTTTTCTAACCACATTCTACATTTATATTAATGTATGCAAAACTTTTATTCATCGTACATGGACATCGTTTCTAAAATTTTAACAATTAATTTAATAAAACTTCATATATTACTAAATCAATGGACTAACCACATAAAATCTCTATTTTCTAGAGAAACGGAGAAAACAAAGTGCCAAACTCTTTGATCATCATCCTATATCAGTACACGATGCAACTATGCATTAAAACAAAAGTATCATATTTTTTGAATTTTTCTCAAAATTTGTAGGTTAACCCCTATTAAAATATTGATTTTTTCGGTAAATTCTCTATATATGAATTTTATCTCTTTAGTGTTGTTTAAATTTTTCTAACCACATTCTACATTTATATTAATGTATGCAAACTTTTATTCATCGTACATGGACATCGTTTCTAAAATTTTAACAATTAATTTAATAAAACTTCATATACTATCTAAATCAATGGACTAACCACATAAAATCTCTATTCTCTAGAGAAACGGAGAAAACAAAGGTGTCCAAACCTCATTGACCATCATCCTATATCAGTACACGATGCAACTATGCATTAAAACAAAGTATCATATTTTTGAATTTTTCTCAAAATTTGTAGGTTAACCCCTACTAAAATATTGAATTTTTCGGTAAATTCTCTATATAATGAATTTTATCCTCTTTAGTGTTGTTTAAATTTTCTAACCAATTCTACATTTATATTAATGTATGCGAAACTTTTATTCATCGTACATGGACATCGTTTCTAAAATTTTAACAATTAATTTAATAAAACTTCATATACTACCTAAATCAATGGACTAACCACATAAATCTCTATTTTCTAGAGAAACGGAGAAACAAAGGTGCCAAACCTCATTGATCATCATCCTATATCAGTACACGATGCAACTATGCATTAAAACAAGAGTATCATATTTTTTGAAATTTTCTCAAAATTTGTAGGTTAACCCCTATAAAATATTGAGTTTTTCGGTAAATTCTCTATATACTGAATTTTATCCTCTTTAGTGTTGTTTAAATTTTTCTAACCACATTCTACATTTATATTAATGTATGCAAACTTTTATTCATCGTACATGGACATCGTTTCTAAAATTTAACAATTAATTTAATAAAACTTCATATATTACCTAAATTAATGGACTAACCACTATGAAATATCTATTTTCTAGAGAAACGGAGAAACAAAGGTGTCAAACCTCTTTGATCATCATCCTATATCAGTACACGATGCAACTATGCATTAAAACAAGAGTATCATATTTTTTGAATTTTTCTCAAAATTTGTAGGTTAACCCCTATGAAAATATTGAGTTTTTCGGTAAATTCTCTATATACTGAATTTTATCCTCTTTAGTGTTGTTTAAATTTTTCTAACCACATTCTAACATTTATATTAATGTATGCAAAACTTTTATTCATCGTACATGGACATCGTTTCTAAAATTTTAACAATTAATTTAATAAAACTTCATATATTACCTAAATCAATGGACTAACCACTATGAATATCTATTTCTAGAGAAACGGAGAAAACAAAGGTGCCAAACCTCTTTGATCATCATCCTATATCAGTACACGATGCAACTATGCATTAAAACAAGAGTATCATATTTTTTGAATTTTCTCAAAATTTGTAGGTTAACCCTATGAAAATATTGAGTTTTTCGGTAAATTCTCTATATACTGAATTTTATCCTCTTTAGTGTTGTTTAAATTTTTCTAACCACATTCTACATTTATATTAATGTATGCAAAACTTTTATTCATCGTACATGGACATCGTTTCTAAAATTTTAACAATTAATTTAATAAAACTTCATATATTACCTAAATCAATGGACTAACCACTATGAAATATCTATTTTCTAGAGAAACGGAGAAAACAAAGGTGCCAAACCTCTTGACCATCATCCTATATCAGTACACGATGCAACTATGCATTAAAACAAAAGTATCATATTTTTTGAATTTTTCTCAAAATTTGTAGGTTAACCCCTACTAAAATATTGAATTTTTCAGTAGATTATCTATATAATGAATTTATCTTCTTTAGTGTTGTTTAAATTTTTCTAACCATATTATAAATTTATATTAATGTATGGGAAACTCTTTTTCATCGTACATGGACATCGTTTCTAAATTTTAACATTAATTTAATAAAACTTCATATACTATCTAAATCAATGGACTAGTCACATAAAATTTGTATTCTCTTGAGAAACGGAGAAAAAAAGGTGTCAAACCTCATTGACCATCATCCTATATCAGTACACGATGCAACTATGCATTAAAACAAAAGTATCATATTTTTTGAATTTTTCTCAAAATTTGTAGGTTAACCCCTACTAAAATATTGAATTTTTCGGTAAATTCTCTATATAATGAATTTTATCCTCTTTAGTGTTGTTTAAATTTTTCTAACCACATTCTAAATTTATATTAATGTATGCAAAACTTTTATTCATCGTACATGGACATCGTTTCTAAAATTTAACATTAATTTAATAAAACTTCATATATTACCTAAATCAATGGACTAACCACTATGAAATATCTATTCTCTAGAGAAACGGAGAAAACAAAGGTGCCAAACCTCTTTGATCATCATCCTATATCAGTACACGATGCAACTATGCATTAAAACAAGAGTATCATATTTTTTGAAATTTTCTCAAAATTTGTAGGTTAACCCCTATTAAAATATTGAGTTTTTCGGTAAATTCTCTATATACTGAATTTTATCCTCTTTAGTGTTGTTTAAATTTTTCTAACCACATTCTACATTTATATTAATGTATGCAAAACTTTTATTCATCGTACATGGACATCGTTTCTAAAATTTTAACAATTAATTTAATAAAACTTCATATATTACCTAAATCAATGGACTAACCACTATGAAATATCTATTTTCTAGAGAAACGGAGAAAAAAAGGTGCCAAACCTCTTTGATCATCATCCTATATCAGTACACGATGCAACTATGCATTAAAACAAGAGTATCATATTTTTTGAAATTTTCTCAAAATTTGTAGGTTAACCCCTATGAAAATATTGAGTTTTTCGGTAAATTCTCTATATACTGAATTTTATCCTCTTTAGTGTTGTTTAAATTTTTCTAACCACATTCTACATTTATATTAATGTATGCAAAACTTTTATTCATCGTACATGGACATCGTTTCTAAAATTTTAACAATTAATTTAATAAAACTTCATATATTACCTAAATCAATGGACTAACCACTATGAAATCTCTATTTTCTAGAGAAACGGAGAAAACAAAGGTGCCAAACCTCTTTGATCATCATCCTATATCAGTACACGATGCAACTATGCATTAAAACAAGAGTATCATATTTTTGAAATTTTCTCAAAATTTGTAGGTTAACCCCTATGAAAATATTGAGTTTTTCGGTAAATTCTCTATATACTGAATTTTATCCTCTTTAGTGTTGTTTAAATTTTCTAACCATATTCTACATTTATATTAATGTATGCAAAACTTTTTTTCATCGTACATGGACATCGTTTCTAAAATTTTAACAATTAATTTAATAAAACTTCATATATTACCTAAATCAATGGACTAACCACATGAAATATCTATTCTCTAGAGAAACGGAGAAAAAAGGTGCCAAACCTCTTTGATCATCATCCTATATCAGTACACGATGCAACTATGCATTAAAACAAGAGTATCATATTTTTTGAATTTTCTCAAAATTTGTAGGTTAACCCCTATGAAAATATTGAGTTTTTCGGTAAATTCTCTATATACTGAATTTTATCCTCTTTAGTGTTGTTTAAATTTTTCTAACCATATTCTACATTTATATTAATGTATGCAAAACTTTTATTCATCGTACATGGACATCGTTTCTAAAATTTTAACAATTAATTTAATAAAACTTCATATATTACCTAAATCAATGGACTAACCATTATGAAATCTCTATTTTCTAGAGAAACGGAGAAAACAAAGGTTCCAAACCTCTTTGATCATCATCCTATATCAGTACACGAATGCAACTATGCATTAAAACAAGAGTATCATATTTTTGAATTTTTTCAAAATTTGTAGGTTAACCCCTATGAAAATATTGAGTTTTTCGGTAAATTCTCTACATACTCAATTTTATCCTCTTTAGTGTTGTTTAAATTTTCTAACCACATTCTACATTTATATTAATGTATGCAAAACTTTTATTCATCGTACATGGACATCGTTTCTAAAATTTTAACAATTAATTTAATAAACTTCATATATTACCTAAATCAATGGACTAACCATTATGAAATCTCTATTTTCTAGAGAAACGGAGAAACAAAGGTTCCAAACCTCTTTGATCATCATCCTATATCAGTACACGATGCAACTATGCATTAAAACAAGAGTATCATATTTTTGAAATTTTCTCAAAATTTGTAGGTTAACCCCTATGAAAATATTGAGTTTTTCGGTAAATTCTCTATATACTGAATTTTATCCTCTTTAGTGTTGTTTAAATTTTTCTAACCACATTCTACATTTATATTAATGTATGCAAAACTTTTATTCATCGTACATGGACATCGTTTCTAAAATTTTAACAATTAATTTAATAAAACTTCATATATTACCTAAATCAATGGACTAACCACTATGAAATATCTATTCTCTAGAGAAACGGAGAAAACAAAGGTTCCAAACCTCTTTGATCATCATCCTATATCAGTACACGATGCAACTATGCATTAAAACAAGAGTATCATATTTTTGAAATTTTCTCAAAATTTGTAGGTTAACCCCTATGAAAATATTGAGTTTTTCGGTAAATTCTCTATATACTGAATTTTATCCTCTTTAGTGTTGTTTAAATTTTCTAACCACATTCTAAATTTAATTAATGTATGCAAACTTTTTTTCATCGTACATGGACATCGTTTCTAATTTTAACATTAATTAATAAAATTCATATACAACCTAAATAAATGGACTAACAACTATGAAATATACATTCTCTAGAGAAACAGAGACAACAAAGATGCCAAACCTCTTTGAACCTCATCCTATATCAGTACACGATGCAACTATGCATTAAAACAAAAGTATCATATTTTTTGAATTTTTCTCCAAATTTGTAGGTTTAACCCTACTGAAATATTGAATTTTTTCGGTAAATTATCTATATAATGAATTTATCCTCTTTTAGTGTTGTTTAAATTTTTCTAACCACATTTACAAATTTATATTAATGTATGCGAAACTTTTATTCATCGTATATGGACATCGTTTCATAAATTTTAACAATTAATTTAATAAAACTTCATATACTATCTAAATCAATGGACTATTCACATAAAATTTGTATTCTCTTGAGAAACGGAGAAAACAAAGGTGTCAAACCTCATTGACCATCATCCTATATCAGTACACGATGCAACTATGCATTAAAACAAAGTATCATATTTTTGAATTTTTCTCAAAATTTGTAGGTTAACCCCTACTAAAATATTGAGTTTTTCGGTAAATTCTCTATATAATGAATTTTATCCTCTTTAGTGTTGTTTAAATTTTTCTAACCATATTCTAAATTTATATTAATGTATGCAAAACTTTTTTCATCGTACATGGACATCGTTTCTAAATTTTAACAATTAATTAATAAAACTTCATATACTATCTAAATCAATGGACTAACACATAAAATCTCTATTCTCTAGAGAAACGGAGAAAACAAAGGTGCCAAACCTCTTTGACCATCATCCTATATCAGTACACGATGCAACTATGCATTAAAACAAAAGTATCATATTTTTTGAATTTTTCTCAAAATTTGTAGGTTAACCCCTACTAAAATATTGATTTTTCGGTAAATTCTCTATATACTGAATTTTATCCTCTTTAGTGTTGTTTAAATTTTTCTAACCATATTCTACATTTATATTAATGTATGCAAAACTTTTATTCATCGTACATGGACATCGTTTCTAAAATTTTAACAATTAATTTAATAAAACTTCATATATTACCTAAATTAATGGACTAACCACAATGAAATATCTATTCTCTAGAGAAACGGAGAAAACAAATGTGCCAAACCTCTTTGATCATCATCCTACTTAAGTACACGATGCAACTATGCATTAAAACAAGAGTATCATATTTTTGAGATTTTCTCAAAATTTGTAGGTTAACCCCTATGAAAATATTGAGTTTTTCGGTAAATTCTCTATATACTGAATTTTATCCTCTTTAGTGTTGTTTAAATTTTTCTAACCACATTCTACATTTATATTAATGTATGCAAAACTTTTATTCATCGTACATGGACATCGTTTCTAAAATTTTAACAATTAATTTAATAAAACTTCATATATTACCTAAATTAATGGACTAACCACTATGAAATCTCTATTTCTCTAGAGAAACGGAGAAACAAAGGTGCCAAACCTCTTTGATCATCATCCTATATCAGTACACGATGCAACTATGCATTAAAACAAGAGTATCATATTTTTTGAGATTTTCTCAAAATTTGTAGGTTAACCCCTATGAAAATATTGAGTTTTTCGGTAAATTCTCTATATACTGAATTTTATCCTCTTTAGTGTTGTTTAAATTTTTCTAACCACATTCTACATTTATATTAATGTATGCAAAACTTTTATTCATCGTACATGGACATCGTTTCTAAAATTTAACAATTAATTTAATAAAACTTCATATATTACCTAAATTAATGGACTAACCACTATGAAATATCTATTTTCTAGAGAAACGGAGAAAACAAAGGTGCCAAACCTCTTTGATCATCATCCTATATCAGTACACGATGCAACTATGCATTAAAACAAGAGTATCATATTTTTGAAATTTTCTCAAAATTTGTAGGTTAACCCCTATGAAAATATTGAGTTTTTCGGTAAATTCTCTATATACTGAATTTTATCCTCTTTAGTGTTGTTTAAATTTTTCTAACCACATTCTACATTTATATTAATGTATGCAAAACTTTTATTCATCGTACATGGACATCGTTTCTAAAATTTTAACAATTAATTTAATAAAACTTCATATATTACCTAAATCAATGGACTAACCATATGAAATCTCTATTTTCTAGAGAAACGGAGAAACAAAGGTGCCAAACCTCTTTGATCATCATCCTATATCAGTACACGATGCAACTATGCATTAAAACAAGAGTATCATATTTTTTGAATTTTTCTCAAAATTTGTAGGTTAACCCCTATGAAAATATTGAGTTTTTCGGTAAATTCTCTATATACTGAATTTTATCCTCTTTAGTGTTGTTTAAATTTTTCTAACCACATTCTACATTTATATTAATGTATGCAAAACTTTTATTCATCGTACATGGACATCGTTTCTAAAATTTTAACAATTAATTTAATAAAACTTCATATATTACCTAAATCAATGGACTAACCACTATGAAATATCTATTCTCTAGAGAAACGGAGAAAACAAAGGTGCCAAACCTCTTTGATCATCATCCTATATCAGTACACGATGCAACTATGCATTAAAACAAGAGTATCATATTTTTTGAAATTTTCTCAAAATTTGTAGGTTAACCCCTATGAAAATATTGAGTTTTTCGGTAAATTCTCTATATACTGAATTTTATCCTCTTTAGTGTTGTTTAAATTTTTCTAACCACATTCTACATTTATATTAATGTATGCAAAACTTTTATTCATCGTACATGGACATCGTTTCTAAAATTTTAACAATTAATTTAATAAAACTTCATATATTACCTAAATTAATGGACTAACCACTATGAAATATCTATTCTCTAGAGAAACGGAGAAACAAAGGTGCCAAACCTCTTTGATCATCATCCTATATCAGTACACGATGCAACTATGCATTAAAACAAGAGTATCATATTTTTTGAAATTTTCTCAAAATTTGTAGGTTAACCCCTATGAAAATATTGAGTTTTTCGGTAAATTCTCTACATACTCAATTTTATCCTCTTTAGTGTTGTTTAAATTTTTCTAACCACATTCTACATTTATATTAATGTATGAAAACTTTTATTCATCGTACATGGACATCGTTTCTAAAATTTTAACAATTAATTTAATAAAACTTCATATATTACCTAAATCAATGGACTAACCATTATGAAATATCTATTCTCTAGAGAAACGGAGAAAACAAAGTGTCCAAACCTCTTTGATCATCATCCTATATCAGTACACGATGCAACTATGCATTAAAACAAGAGTATCATATTTTTGAATTTTTCTCAAAATTTGTAGGTTAACCCCTATGAAAATATTGAGTTTTTCGGTAAATTCTCTATATACTGAATTTTATCCTCTTTAGTGTTGTTTAAATTTTTCTAACCACATTCTACATTTATATTAATGTATGCAAAACTTTTATTCATCGTACATGGACATCGTTTCTAAAATTTTAACAATTAATTTAATAAAACTTCATATATTACCTAAATCAATGGACTAACCACTATGAAATATCTATTCTCTAGAGAAACGGAGAAAACAAAGGTGCCAAACCTCTTTGATCATCATCCTATATCAGTACACGATGCAACTATGCATTAAAACAAGAGTATCATATTTTTTGAATTTTCTCAAAATTTGTAGGTTAACCCCTATGAAAATATTGAGTTTTTCGGTAAATTCTCTATATACTGAATTTTATCCTCTTTAGTGTTGTTTAAATTTTTCTAACCACATTCTACATTTATATTAATGTATGCAAAACTTTTATTCATCGTACATGGACATCGTTTCTAAATTTTAACAATTAATTTAATAAAACTTCATATATTACCTAAATCAATGGACTAACCACTATGAAATATCTATTTTCTAGAGAAACGGAGAAAACAAAGGTGCCAAACCTCTTTGATCATCATCCTATATCAGTACACGATGCAACTATGCATTAAAACAAGAGTATCATATTTTTTGAAATTTTCTCAAAATTTGTAGGTTAACCCCTATGAAAATATTGAGTTTTTCGGTAAATTCTCTACATACTCAATTTATCCTCTTTAGTGTTGTTTAAATTTTTCTAACCACATTCTACATTTATATTAATGTATGCAAAACTTTTATTCATCGTACATGGACATCGTTTCTAAAATTTTAACAATTAATTTAATAAAACTTCATATATTACCTAAATCAATGGACTAACCATTATGAAATCTCTATTTTCTAGAGAAACGGAGAAAACAAAGGTGCCAAACCTCTTTGATCATCATCCTATATCAGTACACGATGCAACTATGCATTAAAACAAGAGTATCATATTTTTTGAAATTTTCTCAAAATTTGTAGGTTAACCCCTATGAAAATATTGAGTTTTTCGGTAAATTCTCTATATACTGAATTTTATCCTCTTTAGTGTTGTTTAAATTTTTCTAACCACATTCTACATTTATATTAATGTATGCAAAACTTTTATTCATCGTACATGGACATCGTTTCTAAAATTTTAACAATTAATTTAATAAAACTTCATATATTACCTAAATCAATGGACTAACCACTATGAAATATCTATTCTCTAGAGAAACGGAGAAAACAAAGGTGCCAAACCTCTTTGATCATCATCCTATATCAGTACACGATGCAACTATGCATTAAAACAAGAGTATCATATTTTTTGAAATTTTCTCAAAATTTGTAGGTTAACCCCTATGAAAATATTGAGTTTTTCGGTAAATTCTCTATATACTGAATTTTATCCTCTTTAGTGTTGTTTAAATTTTTCTAACCACATTCTACATTTATATTAATGTATGCAAAACTTTTATTCATCGTACATGGACATCGTTTCTAAAATTTTAGCAATTAATTTAATAAAACTTCATATATTACCTAAATCAATGGACTAACCACTATGAAATATCTATTCTCTAGAGAAACGGAGAAAAAAGGTGCCAAACCTCTTTGATCATCATCTATATCAGTACACGATGCAACTATGCATTAAAACAAGAGTATCATATTTTTTGAAATTTTCTCAAAATTTGTAGGTTAACCCCTTATGAAAATATTGAGTTTTTCGGTAAATTCTCTATATACTGAATTTTATCCTCTTTAGTGTTGTTTAAATTTTTCTAACCACATTCTACATTTATATTAATGTATGCAAAACTTTTATTCATCGTACATGGACATCGTTTCTAAAATTTTAACAATTAATTTAATAAAACTTCATATATTACCTAAATCAATGGACTAACCACTATGAAATATCTATTTTCTAGAGAAACGGAGAAAAAAAGGTGCCAAACCTCTTTGATCATCATCCTATATCAGTACACGATGCAACTATGCATTAAAACAAGAGTATCATATTTTTTGAAATTTTCTCAAAATTTGTAGGTTAACCCCTATGAAAATATTGAGTTTTTCGGTAAATTCTCTATATACTGAATTTTATCCTCTTTAGTGTTGTTTAAATTTTTCTAACCACATTCTACATTTATATTAATGTATGCAAAACTTTTATTCATCGTACATGGACATCGTTTCTAAAATTTAACAATTAATTTAATAAAACTTCATATATTACCTAAATCAATGGACTAACCACTATGAAATATCTATTCTCTAGAGAAACGGAGAAAACAAAGGTGCCAAACCTCTTTGATCATCATCCTATATCAGTACACGATGCAACTATGCATTAAAACAAGAGTATCATATTTTTTGAATTTTCTCAAAATTTGTAGGTTAACCCCTATGAAAATATTGAGTTTTTCGGTAAATTCTCTATATACTGAATTTTATCCTCTTTAGTGTTGTTTAAATTTTCTAACCACATTCTACATTTATATTAATGTATGCAAAACTTTTATTCATCGTACATGGACATCGTTTCTAAAATTTTAACAATTAATTTAATAAAACTTCATATATTACCTAAATCAATGGACTAACCACTATGAATATCTATTCTCTAGAGAAACGGAGAAAACAAAGGTGCCAAACCTCTTTGATCATCATCCTATATCAGTACACGATGCAACTATGCATTAAAACAAGAGTATCATATTTTTTGAAATTTTCTCAAAATTTGTAGGTTAACCCTATGAAAATATTGAGTTTTTCGGTAAATTCTCTATATACTGAATTTTATCCTCTTTAGTGTTGTTTAAATTTTTCTAACCACATTCTACATTTATATTAATGTATGCAAAACTTTTATTCATCGTACATGGACATCGTTTCTAAAATTTTAACAATTAATTTAATAAAACTTCATATATTACCTAAATCAATGGACTAACCACTATGAAATATCTATTCTCTAGAGAAACGGAGAAAACAAAGGTGCCAAACCTCTTTGATCATCATCCTATATCAGTACACGATGCAACTATGCATTAAAACAAGAGTATCATATTTTTGAAATTTTCTCAAAATTTGTAGGTTAACCCCTATGAAAATATTGAGTTTTTCGGTAAATTCTCTATATACTGAATTTATCCTCTTTAGTGTTGTTTAAATTTTTCTAACCACATTCTACATTTATATTAATGTATGCAAAACTTTATTCATCGTACATGGACATCGTTTCTAAAATTTTAACAATTAATTTAATAAAACTTCATATATTACCTAAATCAATGGACTAACCACTATGAAATATCTATTTTCTAGAGAAACGGAGAAACAAAGGTGCCAAACCTCTTTGATCATCATCCTATATCAGTACACGATGCAACTATGCATTAAAACAAGAGTATCATATTTTTGAAATTTTCTCAAAATTTGTAGGTTAACCCCTATGAAAATATTGAGTTTTTCGGTAAATTCTCTATATACTGAATTTTATCCTCTTTAGTGTTGTTTAAATTTTTCTAACCACATTCTACATTTATATTAATGTATGCAAACTTTTATTCATCGTACATGGACATCGTTTCTAAAATTTTAACAATTAATTTAATAAAACTTCATATATTACCTAAATCAATGGACTAACCACTATGAAATATCTATTTTCTAGAGAAACGGAGAAAACAAAGGTGTCCAAACCTCTTTGATCATCATCCTATATCAGTACACGATGCAACTATGCATTAAAACAAGAGTATCATATTTTTTGAATTTTTTTCAAAATTTGTAGGTTAACCCCTATGAAAATATTGAGTTTTTCGGTAAATTCTCTATATACTGAATTTTATCCTCTTTAGTGTTGTTTAAATTTTCTAACCACATTCTACATTTATATTAATGTATGCAAAACTTTTGTTCATCGTACATGGACATCGTTTCTAAAATTTTAACAATTAATTTAATAAAACTTCATATATTACCTAAATTAATGGACTAACCACTATGAAATATCTATTTCTAGAGAAACGGAGAAACAAAGGTGCCAAACCTCTTTGATCATCATCCTATATCAGTACACGATGCAACTATGCATTAAAACAAGAGTATCATATTTTTGAATTTTCTCAAAATTTGTAGGTTAACCCCTATGAAAATATTGAGTTTTTCGGTAAATTCTCTATATACTGAATTTTATCCTCTTTAGTGTTGTTTAAATTTTTCTAACCACATTCTACATTTATATTAATGTATGCAAAACTTTTATTCATCGTACATGGACATCGTTTCTAAAATTTAACAATTAATTTAATAAAACTTCATATATTACCTAAATCAATGGACTAACCACTATGAAATATCTATTTCTAGAGAAACGGAGAAAACAAAGGTGCCAAACCTCTTTGATCATCATCCTATATCAGTACACGATGCAACTATGCATTAAAACAAGAGTATCATATTTTTGAAATTTTCTCAAAATTTGTAGGTTAACCCCTATGAAAATATTGAGTTTTTCGGTAAATTCTCTATATACTGAATTTTATCCTCTTTAGTGTTGTTTAAATTTTTCTAACCACATTCTACATTTATATTAATGTATGCAAAACTTTTATTCATCGTACATGGACATCGTTTCTAAAATTTTAACAATTAATTTAATAAAACTTCATATATACCTAAATAATGGACTAACCACTATGAAATATCTATTCTCTAGAGAAACGGAGAAAACAAAGGTGCCAAACCTCTTTGATCATCATCCTATATCAGTACACGATGCAACTATGCATTAAAACAAGAGTATCATATTTTTGAAATTTTCTCAAAATTTGTAGGTTAACCCCTATGAAAATATTGAGTTTTTCGGTAAATTCTCTATATACTGAATTTTATCCTCTTTAGTGTTGTTTAAATTTTTCTAACCACATTCTACATTTATATTAATGTATGCAAAACTTTTATTCATCGTACATGGACATCGTTTCTAAAATTTTAACAATTAATTTAATAAACTTCATATATTACCTAAATCAATGGACTAACCACTATGAAATATCTATTCTCTAGAGAAACGGAGAAAACAAAGGTGCCAAACCTCTTTGATCATCATCCTATATCAGTACACGATGCAACTATGCATTAAAACAAGAGTATCATATTTTTTGAAATTTCTCAAAATTTGTAGGTTAACCCCTATGAAAATATTGAGTTTTTCGGTAAATTCTCTATATACTGAATTTTATCCTCTTTAGTGTTGTTTAAATT
The DNA here is from genome assembly GCA_905132765.1 of Moricandia arvensis. Classification (NCBI taxonomy): domain Eukaryota; kingdom Viridiplantae; phylum Streptophyta; class Magnoliopsida; order Brassicales; family Brassicaceae; genus Moricandia; species Moricandia arvensis. The sequence continues at coordinate 43,612 of CAJHQP010003468.1, forward strand.
TTTCTAACCACATTCTACATTTATATTAATGTATGCAAAACTTTTATTCATCGTACATGGACATCGTTTCTAAAATTTTAACAATTAATTTAATAAAACTTCATATATTACCTAAATCAATGGACTAACCACTATGAAATCTCTATTCTCTAGAGAAACGGAGAAAACAAAGGTGCCAAACCTCTTTGATCATCATCCTATATCAGTACACGATGCAACTATGCATTAAAACAAGAGTATCATATTTTTGAAATTTTCTCAAAATTTGTAGGTTAACCCCTATGAAAATATTGAGTTTTTCGGTAAATTCTCTATATACTGAATTTTATCCTCTTTAGTGTTGTTTAAATTTTTCTAACCACATTCTACATTTATATTAATGTATGCAAAACTTTTATTCATCGTACATGGACATCGTTTCTAAAATTTTAACAATTAATTTAATAAAACTTCATATATTACCTAAATCAATGGACTAACCACTATGAAATATCTATTTTCTAGAGAAACGGAGAAAACAAAGGTGTCAAACCTCTTTGATCATCATCCTATATCAGTACACGATGCAACTATGCATTAAAACAAGAGTATCATATTTTTTGAAATTTTCTCAAAATTTGTAGGTTAACCCCTATGAAAATATTGAGTTTTTCGGTAAATTCTCTATATACTGAATTTTATCCTCTTTAGTGTTGTTTAAATTTTTCTAACCACATTCTACATTTATATTAATGTATGCAAAACTTTTATTCATCGTACATGGACATCGTTTCTAAAATTTTAACAATTAATTTAATAAAACTTCATATATTACCTAAATCAATGGACTAACCACTATGAAATATCTATTCTCTAGAGAAACGGAGAAAACAAAGGTGCCAAACCTCTTTGATCATCATCCTATATCAGTACACGATGCAACTATGCATTAAAACAAGAGTATCATATTTTTTGAAATTTTCTCAAAATTTTAGGTTAACCCCTATGAAAATATTGAGTTTTTCGGTAAATTCTTATATACTGAATTTTATCCTCTTTAGTGTTGTTTAAATTTTTCTAACCACATTCTACATTTATATTAATGTATGCAAAACTTTTATTCATCGTACATGGACATCGTTTCTAAAATTTTAACAATTAATTTAATAAAACTTCATATATTACCTAAATCAATGGACTAACCACTATGAAATATCTATTCTCTAGAGAAACAAAGAAAACAAAGGTGCCAAACCTCTTTGATCATCATCCTATATCAATACACGATGCAACTATGCATTAAAACAAGAGTATCATATTTTTTGAAATTTTCTCAAAATTTATAGGTTAACCCCTATTAAAATATTGAGTTTTTCGGTAAATTCTCTATATACATAATTTTATCCTCTTTTGTGTTGTTTAAATTTTCCAAACAACATTCTACATTTATATTAATGTGTGCAAAACTTTTATTCATCGTACATGGACTTCGTTTATAAAATTTTAACAATTAATTTAATAAAACTTCATATATTACCTAAATCAATGGACTAACCACTATGAAATTTCTATTTTCTAGAGAAACAGAGAAAACAAAGGTATCAAACCTCTTTGATCATCCTATATCAGAACACGATGCAACTATGCATTAAAACAATAGTATCATATTTTTTGAAATTTTCTCATAATTTGTAGGTTAACCTCTATTAAAATATTGAGTTTTACGGTAAATTCTTTATATACATAATTTTATCCTCTTTAGTTTTGTTTAAATTTTTCTAGCCACATTCTACATTTATATTAATGTATGCAAAACTTTTATTCATCGTACATGGACATCGTGTCTAAAAGTTTAACAATTAATTTAATAAAATTTCATATATTACCTAAATCAATGAACTAACAACTATAAAATATCTATTTTGAAATTTTCTCAGAATTTATAGGTTAACTACTATGAAATATACATTCTCTAAAGAACCGGAGATAATAAAGGTGTCAAATTCTTTGACCATCATCCTATATCAGTACACGATGCAATTGTGCATTAAAACAAAAGTATCATATTTTTGAATTTTTCTAAAAAATTGTGGGTTAACCCCCACAGAAATATTAAGTTTTTCTGTAAATGTTCTATACATTGAAGTTTATTCTCTTTATAATTGTTTAAAATTTCAAACTACTTTCTATCTGTATATTAATGTATGCAAGATTTTTTTTCATGGTACATTGATATCGTCTTTAATGTTTTAACAAATAAATTAAATAAAAAATCCTATACTATCTAAATCAGCAGAATAACCACTATGAAATTTTTATTCTCTAGATAAACAGAGACAAAAAAAGATTTAAAACCTCTTTGGCCATTATCCTATGTTAGTTCACGATGCAACTATGCATTAAAAAATATTTTTGAAATTTTCTCAAAATTTGTAGGTTAACCCCTACGAAAATATTGAGTTTTTTGGTAAATTCTTTATATACTGAATTTTATCCTCTTTAGTGTCGTTTAAATTATTCATACCACATTCTACATTTATGTTAATAGTATGCAAAACTTTTCTTCATCGTACATGGAAATCGTTTCTAAAATGTTAACAATTAATTTAATAAAACTTCATGTACTACATAAATCAATGGAGTAACCACTATGAAATCTTTATTCTCTAGAGAAACGGAGACAACAAAGGTGTCAAACCCCATTGACCATCATTTTATATCCATACTTATGCATTAAAACAAGATTGTCATATTTTTGAATTTTTCAAAAAAATTGTGGGTTAACCCCTACGAAAATATTGAGTTTTTCTGTAAATGTTTTACACACTGAAGTTTATTCTATTTAGAGTAGTTTAAAATATTAAACCACATTCTTCTCCCCTTCCAAATGTAACTATACATTAAAAAATATTGTCATATTGTTTCTATTTTTTTTCAAAATTTGTAGGTTAACCCCTACTAAAATATTAAGTTTTCAGTAAAATCTCTATATACCAATTTTTATCCTCTATAGTGTCATTGAAATTTTTCTAACCATATTCTAAATTTATATTAATGTATGCAAGAAAATTTTTCATCATACATGGACATCGTTTATATTTTTCAACATTTAATTTAATAAAATTTCATATACAATCTAAATAATAGACTAACCACTATGAAATCTCTAGAGAACCGGAAACAACAAAGGTGTCAAACCTCTTTGACCATCATCTTATACCAGTACACGATGAAACTATGCATTAAAGCAAAAGTATCATATTTTTGATTTTTTTTTAAAAACTGTGGGTCCCCTATAAAAATATTTACTTTTTCTGTAAATATTCTATACACTAAAGTTCATTCTCTTTATAATTATTTAAAATTTCTAACTACTTTCTATTTGTATATTAATGTATGAAAGACTTTTTTCATGGTATATGGACATTGTCTCTAATGTTTTAACAACTAAATTAAATAAAAATTCATATACGTACTATCTACATTAATCAATATGAAATTTCTATTCTCTAGAGAAACAGAGACAACAAAGGTTTCAAATCTCTTTGACCATCATCATATGTCAGTTCACGATACAACTACGCATTAAAAATATTTTTTGAAATTTTCTCAAAATTTGTAGGTTAACCCCTATTGAGTTTTTTCTATATACTGAATTTTATCCTCATTAGTGTTGTTTATTTTTTTCTAACCACATTCTCATTTATATTAATGTATGAAAAACTTTTATTCTTCGTACATGAACATCGTTTGTAAAATTTTAACAATTAATTTAAAAAAAGTTCATCTAGTATCTAAAATCAATGGACTCACTATGAAATTTTTATTCTCTAAAGAAACAGAGACAACAAAGGTGTCAAACCTCATTGACCATCATCCTACATCAGTATACGATGCAATTATGCATTAAAACAAGATTTTCGTATTTTTAAATTTTTCTAAAAATTTTGCGGACTAATCCCTACGAAAATATTGAATTTTTTTGTAAATGATCTATACACTGAAGTTTATCCTCTTTAGAGTAGCTTAAAATTTCTAACCACATTATCCCCATCTTCCAAATGCAACTATGCATTAAACAATATTGTCATTTTTTTAAAAAAAATCTCAAAATTTATAGGTTAACCCCTACTAAAATACTGATTTTTTTAGTAAATGCTCTATATACTAAAGTTTATACTCTTTAGCATTGTTTAAAATGTTCTAACTATATTCTAGATTTATATTATTGTATGCAAAACTTTTTGTCATCGTACATAGATATCGTTTCTATTTTTAAACATTTAATTTAATAAAACTTCATATACAACCTAAATAAATGGATTAACCGCTATGAAATATACATTCTCTAGAGAACCAAAGACAACAAAGGTGTCAAACCTCTTTCACAATCATCCTATATCAGTAGACGATGCAACTATGCATTAAAACAAGAGTATCATATTTTTTGAATTTTCTAAAAAATTGTGGATTAACAACCCCTACGAAAATATTGAGTTTTTCTGTAAACGTTCTATACACTAAAGTTTATTCTTTTTATAATTGTTTGAAATTTCTAACTATTTTTATCTGTATATAATGTATGCAAGACTTTTTTCACGGTACATGGACATCGTCTCTAATTTTTTAACAATTAAATTAAATAAAAATTTATATACTATCTAAGTCAGTAGACTAATCATTATGAAATCTCTATTCTCTAGAGAAATAGAGACAACAAAGGTTTTAAACCTCTTTTACCATCATCCTATGTCAGTTGACGATGCAATTAAAAAAATCAAAATTTGTAGGTTAACTCCTACGAAATTATTGAATTTTTTTGGTAAATGCTCTATATATTGAAGTTTATCCTCTTTAATGTTGTTTACGATTTCTAACCACATTCTACATATATTTTAATGTATGCAAAACTTTTATTCATCGAACGTGGAAATCGTTTCTAAAATTTTAACAACTAATTTAATAAAATTTCATATACTGCCTAAATCAATGGACTATCCACTATGAAATCTCTATTCTCTAGAGACATAGATAAAGAAGGTGCCAAACCTTATCTGATAAATCATTTTAATCTTAATGAAATATTATTTTTGAAATAAATATATTACTACTACTCTCTGACTCTCAGTTAGTCAGATAGTCCAAAAACATCATCAACTAAGGATCTAAGTGGTAACCACTATAGGAATAAATAAAAATGAACATATAGAAATAATATAGTAGGAATGAGAAATAATAATTGTTCATAATCATATTTAACAAAGAATAATTTTTTTCTATATTTCTTTATGAAAAAGGAATGAGAAGGAATAAGAATGGAAAAAATTCCTTGTAAATGATAATTTTTGAAATGAAAAGGAATTTAATGTTATTCTTCATTCCTTGGTTACCATTTAAAACCTAAATCTATTGTTATCGTGTTGACATATAATTTTTTAATCTAATTTAATGTAACAAAAAAAACCTTGATAATAAAAAAATAATCTTCCAAGTCTCTGACCTCTCAAACGTAAGGATATAGGTAGTGAATGGTAACTTGTATAATATGGTTTAGGACACTATTTTTGAAAACCGCAAGTTATTCACTATTCATCACTTGTATTAAAAACACACTTTAAAAACAAATCAAAAAGATAAAAAAGCACAATTTTTTTGAATACATGCAAACACATAAATAATGCAATATGTAACCATAACTACATCAAAGGTAGCAGTTTGTGTAAACCACACTGTCATACACAATAAATATTTTTTAAAAGCTTTACTTATTTATATATATATTGGTAAACTGTGTCACTATTATAATATTTTGTAATCTAAAACCAACTTCAATAAAAAACTAAATTCTGGTATTTAGTTATTATCATTTAGTTTAAATACTAATTTTTAAAATTATATACATTTATTTATTTCAAAAATTAGACCGGACCGTTTGGTTAAACCGGACAAATCGTTAATTAATTTTCAATTTGTTATATATTGGATTAAAAATCGTAGTTGAGTTAACATTTGAACCTTTAATTACCATTCGGACCTTTAATTGCGCCGAACGGGTTGGCCAACATGAGTGAATTTACCCTTGGCAGTGACTCGGTTTATGTCCGGTTTGCCAGAGCCCATTTACATGATTTTGTAAGCCTCGATGAATTTTGAAGGCCCACGTGGAATTCAGGGTAGAACACTTGTACAATTTTATTACACTCTTTTAATGGTCACGTTTCTGAAACTTTGAAACTCTCTCTCAGGAGAAGGATTTGTAAACTTAGATGATGAGAGTGAGGGATAATAAACAAATCCAGTACAAACTTTTTAATAGGTTGAAAGGAATAGAGCTTGGGTTCAGCTCAGCGGCAGCAGCATCCTGACTTATTAAGCAGCAAGTGGATTGGCGTGGATCGTCACACGGTTTAGCCTTATCTCAGCAAGCGGCCTATCGCCTGGACCTGTTTGAGTCTGCACAATCACATCACTCAAATCATTAGATTAGTTTTTTTGTTGAACCAACTCAGATGAGAGGGGAAGAAGATTTAAGGGGGGGTTACCTTCTCCATGATGTCAAGCACCTCGAAGCCATGAATGACTTTGCCAAAGATAGTGTACAATCCATTGAGATGAGGTTGTTTGGCATAGGTAAGGAAGAACTGGCTTCCATTTGTGTTTGGGCCACTGTTTGCCATGGAGAGCATCCCTCTAGCATTGTGCTGCCACAATAATAATAATAATAATAATAATAATAAAAAGAAGAGAATGTGTATCAAAGCAAAAAAGGGTTGTACACAAGAGATAGAGATATGGGGCATCGGCAACAGATTCATATCCATGGAAAACCAAATAGCTCCCTAAGTCTAAGGAGAGTTGTGAGCTAAGAGAATCATATATTTGTGGCTGCTAAGTATCAATAATAAAAAGAGATAAATCAACAGAGGGAGGTTACCTTAAGGGAGTCACGAATCTCGTCACTGAATTTCTTTCCCCAGATGCTAGTTCCTCCTTTGCCAGTCCCAGTTGGGTCTCCACCTTGAATCATGAAGCCTTTGATATTTCTGTGAAAGATAGTCCCATCGTAGTAGCCACTAGCACATAGAGCCAGAAAGTTCTGCAACAATCAATAATAATAACAAGATAGCTAAGCTGCTGAGGACCCCGAAACATTCAAACAACCCTAAATATCTAAAAAGGAAAAACAAGTGACCTCGGCACTCTTGGGAACTTCGTCACAGAAGATCTCGCACTTTATATCCCCCAGATTCGTGTGCAGTGTCACTGACTGCGCAAATAAAGACGATGAGGAGCTCCACAGTTTTATTATTATTATTATGTGTAAAAATTAAAACAAAATCAAAAGTCTCACCATTATTGAAAACTAGCGGAGCTTTGAGTTGCTTTCCTCTTCCTCTCTCTCTCTCTCTCTCTCTCTCTCTCGCTCTCGCTTCGATGGAGTTTTTGTTCCTTGGCTCTAGATTTTTCTGCAGTGGTGGTCTTTCGTCGCTCCGCCTCCGTTGTTTTGGCCTTATGGGCCACCTTAATGGGTCCATTAGCGTCCCTCGCTTTCAAACCCATTAATAAGTCGCTTTCCTTAATAGGCCACATTAATGTTATCATGGGCCCATTAAGGAAAGCATAGCTTTATGCTTTCATACTAACCCCAAACTGCACGTGTATTGGCATCTCTTAATTCACATGGCTACCGACCCGCCATCTTCCGTCGCCGCCGTCGCCGCCGCCGTCGCTAGTGACAAGCTGCCTCGATCGATTTTTGACTTGAACGTGGATTTCTTTGACTCCTGTTGCTTGTTGAATTCTTCGGTCCGGTTTGGACCTGTGCTTTCACCCGCTTTCGATCCGGAGGCCGCGGAGAAGAGTTCCAAGGACGGCGGCGTCATTTTGGATAGATGGACCTGTAACACTTGTAAAATCGAGTTCGTCTCCCTTCAGGATCAACGCTCCCACTTCAAGTCCGATCTTCATCGCCTTAACGTATTCATTTCTCTCTCTCTCTCTTGTTATTTTAAATTCGAATAGTTGTGTATCCTATACTAATTAATCTACTCGTTGTTAGATCAAGCTGAGTGTTGCTGGAAAGCCTCTTCTGAGAGAAGAAGATGTTGATGAGTTGACATCTGAGTCTGTCCAAGACTATGATGTTTCTAGTATCTCAGGATCAGAGGACGAATCTGAGCCAAGACCACCCTTGTTCCATGCTTTTGTTAATAAAAAGAAGCTCTTTATTCGTCTTCAAAGTGGTGACAAGGTTTCCATCTGGAGAAGCTTAATCATGGACGAGGCTGAAAGGGTTTCCTACAAGGATGACAGAGGACTTTCTCTTGATGATGGTCGGAGCTTAGCCGAGAGTGATGTCACTGAGAGGCTGAGGAATTTTGTTAATACGGATGATAGTAGGCGAATGTGTGTCGTGTTGCTTGCTAGTGGTGGCCATTTTGCTGGTACTGTCTTTAATGGAAAGTTGGTTGTGGCTCATAAAACATTCCACAGGTACGTCTCTCTCTGAGTCTTGTGCAGTTTTACATTATGTTTAGCTTCTCTGAGTCTTGGTGCTTTAAATTCCCTTTTCCCATGTAATAGATACGTTGTAAGAGCCAAGGCTGGGAAAAAACAGTCCACAAAAGATGGGAGCGGGGGAAGTATTCACTCTGCCGGTGCCTCACTTCGTCGTTATAATGAACTTGCTTTGAAAAAGGTTCGTCTCTCAACAAGCTTGATACTGTTTCCTTCGTCTTTCACCATAGCTTATCCAAGGTCTTTGGGTTTTCGAAATTCCTTTTCTTGCTGATGTTGTAATAGGAAAAAAGATTCGTAGGGGACGATATGTTTACCTGTCCATGAACTTGCTTCTGTTATTCTTCTCTTGAAATGGTTTCTCAGTTTATCATTTTCCTAAAATCCCTCATCGCAGATTAGATGGATCTTTCATCTTAAATGAGGAAAGAATAGCTTAGTTACATTAGAAGACTAGAAAGACCCACGTATAATATCTGCGGCTCTGCCTTTTTTCAAGGCAATGCTGGACTCTGAACTTCTGAACTATATAGTTTTGAAAACGTAATTTAGATCTCTCAAACGGGTGGAAATATTGGCTACCTTCATGATGATTCTTCCTGTGTTAGGATCATAGGAACGAAAAAACTAATTCTTTTTGTTTATATACTCTAATCCTGGACGAAAATTACACATTGGCTTAATATGTAACTCTATTCATCATTTTTTCAACTTTGTTAGGATATACAAGAGCTACTTGCTAGCTGGAAGCCTTATTTTGATGGCGCTTCTTGTGTTTTTGTCCATGCTCCCCCAAGCAGTAGGCAACTGCTTTTCAATGCAGGCAAACCGTACTTTAGCAGCCAAAACTGCGCTGTACGAAACGTTCCATTTACTATCCGCCGGCCAACCTTCAAAGAATCACAGCGTATATATAATCAATTGACTCAGGTTGCATATGTAACTGAGGAGATTTTTGTAAATCCACCAGAAGAAGCCAAAGCTAATATCGTGGTGCTCACCCCTAGTGAGGATTCTGGTGAAATCTCAAGACAGGATGAGCCTGATGAAACTTCTTCGACTAGCATAATCTTAGATGAACCAAATGTTATAGAAGAGGACCTCGGGGATGGAGTTACTGGTACGTCAACTCCGCTGCATGAAGCTGCTAAAGCTGGTGATTGTGAGAGAGTTGGGGAGTTACTGGAGGAGGGTATGGATCCTTGTGCTAAGGATGAAAGAGGCAGAACGCCATACATGCTTGCAAATGACAAGGAAGTGAGAAACACTTTCAGGCGGTTTATGGCTTCAAACCTTGAAAAATGGAATTGGCATGATGCTAAAGTACCCAGCGCGCTCACCAAGGAGATGGAGGAATCTCAAGCTGCCAAGCAGGTACTTTGCATTTGTTGACTTCAGAAATTTGGTGAGGATTCCGCAACAGGAAAACATAGGACTAGAGCACAACTCTTCTCTTTATGTACTGGTTTCTTAGGTTAAGCTCTATCCAGGGGTTTATGAAGGTCCAAATACAGTCATCTATACGGTGCTGTAATGCATTCATGCTCCCATGATTTTTGTGTTGAGAGACATCTAGATGCATACGGGATGCTGTCTGAATCCAGCATGTGACTGACTTGATTTTGTGACGGTGATGATTGGCAGGCAGAGAAAGATGCCAAGAAGAAAGCAAGAGCAAAAGAAATGAAGAAACTACGCAAAGCCCGAGAAAAGAAGGCTCAAGTAACGTGTTAATCAGTGTCTTATACAAAACAAACTGGGCAGTTAACTTGTTACCTAACGCTCCTTGTTGTATTTACAGGCAGAAGCTGAGCAGGCTGAGAAGGAGAAACCCATCTCTAAAGTGGTGAGCTTCACAAAACCCAAAATGTATAAAATGTGATTGGTAGCGAAGGAGAAGAGACGTCAACATTTTGTTTTCTCTGTTAATAGGAGGAAGTGAGAAGAGCAATGGCGGCCGAGAGGGAAAAGAGAGCAGCGGCTGCAGAAAGACGGATGGCATCACTTAAGCTTCAAAGCAGTTCGACGACAACACCACCATCATGAGGGAGGGACGACGGATATTAAATTCCAAAACGAAAAAAGAATCCGCTAGTGGATTACTTTCACTTAAGTTTCAAATAGGCTTTTTTATTTGCTGAGGTTATGTAAACGATAGTAATCTTTTGGTATTAAGAAAATACTGGATCACGCTGTAAAAGCTACAGTTCAATAATTTAAAAGAAGTCTCCAGCCTTTTATTTAATCTTAAGAAGAGAATAATAAATACTTACTCAACAATGGTCAGAGGAGAGGGCTAAGTGAAGGGCATGCTCTGCTTCTTTCAACAACAGTCTAGTGAGTTGTTTCTGGCCTCTACGGTATACCATACTTGACCACTTGTTTCTGCTTATCATCCTTTTCCCTTCCTCCTCCAACACCCTATTATCATCACATATTTTGTTTAGATTACGCATGCCAACAACCCCCTCCTCTGATCAGCTGTTTATAATTATCATCAACATTGTACCTGGGCTGTTCATGGCTCTCCAAGACGAATGCCTCCTCAAGGAGCCCAGCATCTTGTTCTTCACTGCCCGAATTCTCTTCCAGCTTCATCATCCTGTCACCCAATAAAATGCCTCACTTACTTGATACAAACAAACCTGTTGGTTAACTCTTGATATATCATGTCACATGTAACGAATTTAATTTGCTTACTTGGCATTAAGGAGATCCACAAGCAACTGCAAAGCTCCAGAATCCCCGCATGCTTCCCATACCGCCATCCTCACCTCAGTTTCACTAGGTTGCTCGTCTGGTCTTGACTCTACAAGCTTTCACCAGGACAATATATATATATATACACACTCATTTTCTCAATGAAAGCAATATCGAGTGATCAAGTGGAAGAATACAAACTGTGAATATTATTTGATGAGTGATGATACCTCTTCAAGCATAGCTGAGACCTTGTAAATCTCATCTTCTTGCATGGCAATGGTCCTCAAGCCAGTCATAAAATCTTCTGGAAAAACTAGTTTGTTCACATATGAGGGCATCTTACGCTGCCCAGACCAACTGAAATTACAGGATCTAGCAGCTGTTTCCTTCTCATCACTTTCTCTAACTTTTGATGTGGTTTGTGGGAAAAACCCATGATCCAGGAGAGATTTTGGCAGGAGACACCGGAGTTGAGCCTTCTGCAATGAGAATTTTTTCAAAGTTCAAACGATTGTATAGTAAGTCAAAATCCAAAGTTTGAGTAAGACAGTTATACTGCTAACCTGAGCATCAAGAAGCTGTCCCTTGGAATCAGAGAAAGGGATGCTCGGAATCGCCTCAACAGGATAATGTACCTGAATATATCCAATGTTATTCCTAACAGCAGATGTGAAAAAAAATTTGAAGAGCATCTTTTTGATCTTCAAACATCATTAAGAATCATATATAATAATACTACCATGAGATAATCATCGGGATTGTTCTCTATCACAAATCCGTACAGGTAAAGAAGCTCCTGCATACAACAAGAAGACCCACCACTCAAACAAAGGACTAGATGTGATAATTTACAAAATGCAAAGACCAATTTATCTCAATACAAGATATTTAAGCAAACAAAACGACATATTTGACTGGATAACAACCAGCTCTATTTTCAAGCTTCCAGTAACGAACTGTAAAATGTCTTACCTCATTTCCTTTGTTACCATAACTGATCGTGATCTCCTTGTTTGGAATAGGATTTTGTGCAACTGTTCAATTTACAGAATTGTGCCACTTAGGAAAAAGGAGTTTTTCGAGATTATATGCTAAAAGTGAGAGGTAAGGCAAAAAGTATATTGGCCAACCGGAGAGAAGATACATGGAGAAAGGAACTTTAGATACTGATCCGGTCCCATCAACTTCCCAAGTAGCGACAGGCTTCAAATCTATACTGCCATAACCATAGTACATCATATATCACATTACACCAGGAATATATATTCATTTACCACATCAACACAATGGGACAGAGAAACAAAAACAGGGTCTCAATTTCTGGTATTGGCATACCATGGTTGCAAAAGTCAATGCCGGGAACAAGCCCCTCAACCCACACAGTATCTCCGGGTTCTACAGATGTGGCGCCAGGGACTTGATCCTGAATCTCTACCAATCAGGAAAAGAAGAAACTCATGAAGTTATTTAGTGACAGGGCAGTCGTATAAATAAACATATGACAGGGATCTGACATAGAAACAGTAACACTGACAAGAATGACTTGCCTTTTTGATGGGAATCCGTTGCAGGTGTTGACGAGCACCCTCCAACATCTTCTTGGTTTTGTGGGAACACGAACGAATGTGGAAGAGGAAGGTTCAAGGCACGACTCCAGAATACAGAATTTGCCCTGGCGCAACGGAAAAAGGTATCAAGATCACTCACGGGCCGTTTTGCAGCTCACTAAAACTACTGGTTTAACTTAAAAAAGAAAAAGAAATAGCCAACAAACATACCAGAGGAAGTGTTCAAAGGAAACAATGCTGCAGGAAAAACAAAAAAAAAAAAGGAAATATGATTGGCTGGGCATCAAGAACAACAAAGTAGCATAAAAATGTTTAAGCCTGTTAACCTGTCAGAAACGCCATCCAAAAGAAGAAGCTTTTTGAGAAGGGACTCAACTTTTTCATGGTAAAGTGAGAGCAACTTCTTCTTCTGAAAAAGGCAAGGAAATGAATTCACCATTGTCTATATGTCTTGAGAATTATAATATGTAATGAGAAAATGTGCAACCTGTAAGAGGGAAGCGTCGTACAAGGTAGTGCCTTTGAGCTGAAGGAAGTCATCATCGGAAAACCAAAGAGGATTGCCAAATCGAGTGGGAAGCATGTCAAGATACCTACCACCCACCCCACACATTGTTAAAACTAATAATCAAAGAATGAAGGAAATGTTGAAAGAGCCCCCAACTAAAAAAAACTTACGGCTTCCAAGAAGAATGAGGACGAAGACGCTCAAAGGTAAGGAACAAAATGATGAGAAAGCGGTCATCGACATGACCTTGTTCGAACATGGAGCGACACTCAGGACCGAGGAGAGGGTCCTGAAGGACTCTCATAGGGGTGATGGCCAATTCAAGCGGAACAACCACCAAAACATCATCTGAAGAAATCTGATCATAATAAGTTTGTAGAGATAATAATCAAATTTTGATGATCTTTACCGTCGTCGGAAGAGCCTTCAGCGGCGGAGAAAATGCCAAATCCTTTGGGGGAAGAGTTGATGGTGCAGCCTCGTAGTTGAGCTCCATTCACCTGAAGCCAGTCTAGGAACACTTGCAGCTTCGCTTTTTCTTCTGCTATCACCGCCGCCATTCTCCCACTACACCAATTCTCTCTCTCTCTCTCTCCACTGTAGTACTGTATGTAAAATTGATTGATCGGTTATAGACTGAACCGAAGTTAAACTGAATGAAAACCAACCTAAGATACTCTTTTAAAATTGAACAATTCGACATTTGTGGTTTGGTCAAACCAACCAAAAAACTCAACCGGACATCGTTATATCTCTCGTTATTAAACGCTTCCATACGCCAACAAAACAAAAAAGCTTTGAGATTGATTGGCAGCGAGCGACAGAGAAGAGGAGGGAGTGAGAATGGCGTCGGATATGCCGGAGGCAACAGTGCAGAACATTCTGGATCAAGATTCTCTTAAATGGGTTTTCGTCGGTGGGAAAGGAGGCGTTGGGAAGACCACATGCAGTTCCATCCTCGCAATTTGTCTCGCTAGGGTTCGATCCTCCGTTCTCATCATCTCCACCGACCCCGCTCACAATCTCAGCGACGCCTTTCAACAACGCTTCACTAAATCCCCAACTTTGGTTCAAGGATTCTCCAATCTCTTTGCCATGGTAGATCTCCTTTCCTAGATCCCTACTCATTTGATCTTTTATCTCTGGAATCAGATTTCAATCTCAATCTTAGCTCGATTTTGACTCAGTAGAATCCGGGATGATTTGTACCTCTGTCTTCTGCATCAATTTCACTCTCTGTGTTTTTTTTTTTATCTGGGGATTAGGTTTGATGTCGAGGCCAATTTGTATTGTTGATATGAATTTGACCTTTACTGTTGATACTGCTATTCTCAGGAGGTGGATCCTACTGTTGAAACTGATGACTTAGCTGGCCCTGAAGGGATGGATAGTTTATTCTCTGATTTGGCCAATGCCATCCCTGGTATCGACGAGGCCATGAGTTTTGCTGAGATGCTCAAGTATGTAACCCTCTTCTTCTTCCATTTTACTCTATGTGAGTGATATATCTAAGGTCATTCTTTTGTTGTTTCCTTAGGTTGGTCCAAACCATGGATTATGCAACTATTGTCTTTGACACCGCTCCTACTGGACACACTCTCCGTCTCTTACAGTTCCCCGCCACTCTTGAAAAGGGCCTTTCCAAATTGATGTCCCTCAAGAGTCGCTTTGGTGGCTTGATGAATCAGGCATCTCTTTTAAGCTTGTGGAAATACTTAATGATTGCTCTTTCTTTTGCTGATTTTTGAATGAGCTGGTTGGTTTTGTCAGATGAGCCGTATGTTTGGTATGGAGGATGAGTTTGGGGAGGATGCTCTCTTGGGAAGACTTGAGGGCTTGAAGGATGTGATTGAACAAGTTAATCGGCAGTTTAAAGACCCGGTAACCTTTTCTTAATTGGTTCCTTTCTTTCTTTTCTCCAGTGTTCATTACAACTTCTTCATTCTGTTCACGATTTTGTGTTCTGTGGTTACTTTCCTTATGTGTGTCACCTTCTCTTCATGAATTTTGTTGCTTCTGCAATTGGTGAAGACTCTGATTCTGCAATTTGATAAATGCGCAGGATTTGACAACGTTCGTTTGTGTCTGCATCCCTGAGTTCTTGTCTCTCTATGAAACAGAGAGACTAGTTCAGGAACTCGCAAAGTTTGAGATCGACACGCATAACATCATCATCAACCAAGTATTATACGATGACGAAGGTGCTACTTTTTTGCAGATTTTTTTTCATCTTCCTGTTTGAAACTTGTTATATGTGCACGACTATTATCTCACTTGCCTATTGTCTACTAGATGTGGAATCCAAGTTGCTTAGAGCAAGGATGCGGATGCAGCAGAAGTACCTGGATCAGTTTTATATGCTATACGATGACTTCAATATCACAAAACTTCCTCTGCTTCCGGAAGAGGTAAGAAGGCATGAGACTCAGTAGAGACGATAAGGAACATCCTAAGATATAAACTTGGTTGTGGATGTTTGAATGACACAGGTGACAGGGGTGGAAGCCTTAAAGGCATTCTCGGATAAGTTCTTGACGCCGTACCATCCCACGACAAGCAGAAGCAATGTAGAAGAGCTGGAGAGGAAAGTACGCACATTGCGATTGCAGTTGAAAACAGCTGAAGAAGAACTGGAAAGGATCAAGGGTTGAGAAAGATAAGGATTTGTTCTATCCCAAAGTTTCTTTCTCTCAGTCAGGATAGTCGGAACTCAATTGCCTCCTACATGGCTTTCTTTTGTTGTTTCTGTTTTGAACAATTTATAGGTTAAGGCTTTTTGGTGTACTCAAATGTCTTTCTCTAGTTCTTCATGTGGGAAAAAGAAAAAGAACAGGGCAGGGGATCAAACATAGTAATCTTTGGAAGCATTTGTGGAGTCTTATGTTGAACATTTTTTTACACTAAAGTCGTTTCCACTCATTTGTGTTAATTTCTACAACCTTGATCTCTCTCTCTTATTTGATAATCAGAACTTACTAATACAAAAAAAAAATATCTTATCAGTTAACAAAACTGGAATTATTATGCTCAGTTGATGGTGAACAAAAAGAAAAAAAAATGATACTTTGTTGAGAAGATTGATAAACTGTTTTTTGGGCTAGTAATTGGGCTTGGGCCCAGGTAAGATAAGTTAAAAGTGGTGGCGGGTGATGAATCCATATAAAGAAGAGCTAGAAGTAGATTAGGTAGAATCCAGACTCCATAACGGTAAGAAGAATAGTTTGCCCTTTTCTCTCCCTCTTTCTTCTTCTTTTCGCTCTGTGAGTGTTTGACAATTGATTTGATTTGATTTGATTTGATGGGAGTGGGAGGAAAGTTCTGGGATTTGCTAAGACCTTATGGTCGACACGAAGGTTGTGATTATCTGAGAGACAAACGGGTGGCTGTTGATCTCTCCTTCTGGATCATTCAGCATGAAACTGCCGTCAAGGGTTTGGCCCTTAAGCCTCACCTCAGGCTCACCTTCTTCCGAACTATCAATCTCTTCTCCAAGGTCTTCCATTTTCTCGTCTGACACTTTTCAATTGAATTTTCCGATTCTTTTTTTTAGGCTATGGTTGATTGTTGGTTATCATGTGGGAGTAATGGGTTCATGCAGTATGGAGCGTACCCAGTTTTTGTGGTTGATGGAGCTCCTTCACCCTTGAAATCTCAGACCAGAATCTCTCGGTTTTACGGATCTTCTGGAATTGATACTTCGAGTCTCCAAGAGGGAGTCGTCTCCGTTGAGAGAAATAAGCTCTTTTGTGAATGGGTTAGCGAATGTGTGGTAAGTTTAGCCTTTAGCCCTTTGATGCATTTCCCATTTATTATCTTCTTCTTATTAAGATCTTTGCTCTGTGTTGTGTAGGAGCTACTTAAATTGCTCGGTATCCCTATTCTGAAAGCAAATGGTGAAGCTGAAGCTCTTTGTGCTCAACTTAATAGCCAAGGTTTAGTTGATGCTTGCATTACTCCTGATAGTGATGCTTTCCTCTTTGGTGCTAACTCCCTTATCAAAGCCATCAAGCCTAACTCCACAGTATTTCTTCTCCTTGACTAGTTAATGGTTTTGTCCTTCTTTTACTGATGTGAATTCGCATTCTGTGTAGGAGCCATTCGAGTGCTACCATATGTCAGATATCGAAGCTGGACTCGGTCTGAAGCGGAGACACTTGATAGCCATCTCTCTATTGGTTGGTAACGACTTTGATTCTGGTGGTGTTCTTGGGATTGGTCTCGATAAAGCACTTCGCATAGTCCGTGTCTTCTCTGATGACGACATTCTCCAAAGGTATTATTAATATTCATTCGTTAGCTTATTGCCTCTGTGACTGACCTTTTCCTGAAATTATTTCGTGTAGGCTAGAGGACATTGGAAAAGGGTTGAAACCTGCAGTCAGTGGTGGAACCAAATCAGTGGATGATGGTGAAGAATCCAGCTCTCAGATGAAAAGAAGATTTCCTCACTGTTCTCGTTGTGGACACCCCGGCAGCAAGAGAACTCATTTCAAGTCCTCTTGTGAGCATTGCTGCTCTGATACTGGTTGCATTAAGAAACCATTAGAGTTTAAATGTGAATGCTCCTTCTGTTCCAAGGATCGAGATTTTAAGGAACAGAAGAAAACCGAGAACTGGTGGATCAAAGTCTGCGATAAAATTGCTCTAGGTCCAGATTTTCCCAACAGAAAGATTATCCAACTCTATCTATCCGATAGTTTCACAGGTACAAAATCATTTTAATAACTGTATGTATTGTGAGCATTACATTACATGATTCTTATTCTGAAATCCTAATCTTTTAAGTACAGAAGATGGATCTTCAATGTCTTGGGGAACTCCTGATGCCGAAATGCTAGTGGATTTCATGGTTTTCAACCTGCACTGGGATCCTTCTTATGTTAGAAAAATGTTGCTTCCGATGTTGTCGACCATTTATCTAAGAGAAAAGGCAAGAAACAACAACACAGGAAATCCCTTGTTATGCGACCAGTACGAGTTTCATTCAATCAAGGGCATAAAAACTAGATATGGGCATAAGTCATTTGTGATAAGGTGGAGAAAACCCATATCTACTAGTGGTTTAACTCGAGAGAAACCGATTGTTGTATGGGAAGAAGAAGAAGAAGTGGTGGAAGACGAGGAGTGTGTTGATGGTCCCTTAGATGGGTTAAATGAACCACAAGTGCAAGATGATAACGGTGAATGCTTCTTGCTAACTGATGAATGCGTAGGACTTGTTCAGACTGCTTTCCCTGAGGAGGCAGAGCACTTCCTACAAGAAAAGGTAATGTCAAACTCCCTCTCTATCTATCTAATAGATATTATATTCATGGGGTTTGTTTCCCCTCCTTTGGCTTATTGTTTATGGCTAAACTGACAGAAACTGAGAGAGTCGAAAAAGAAGAATGTTTGTGAAGGAGGAGCATCATCATCAACAATGGGTGCACAAAGAAGTATAACAGATTTCTACCGTTCAACGAAAGCAGCAGCAACACCAGCTCAAAGTATAGACACAGAGGGTTCAGGTTCTGGAGAAAAGAAGAGACAAGGAACTAGTAGTAGCTTTTCAAAGTCTGTAAGGCGTCGTCTTTTGTTTGGATAGAACAGAACATACTCTTGTTAAACACAGTTTCAGGTCTGTATAAAAGAGAGTTACCTTTGAATATTTTCTCTAATCTACTAAGATCATCTTGTTTTTAGGTAGAAACTTGCACATCCATCATTGTAGTAAGTTAAATGTTAAAAAAAGAAGGTATGGTGCTGCCCAGGATCGAACTGGAGACCTTTTGCGTGTAAGGCAAACGTGATAACCACTACACCACAGCACCTAATGACTTAGATTGTCTGGTGTGTTATCCAGAAAGTGATCGTATTGCAAATGAATAATGGCGGATTAGAACAAAACAAGTGAGAGCAAAGGTTAAGAGCTTTATCGGGAGCAAAGAAGAGGATGAGTGTGGTAACATCAACCATCAATTCCTCGCGGTCATGGATGAACAACAGCGACAATACTCGCTCACTGAGGGAAAGCTCAGCCTCTTTCTCAAGGAGGAGGAGCTCGAATATATCATATCTGAGGAAGAAGAAGGAAGTGTGGTGCGGGGCAAAGAGCACAGATGATTACCACGCAACCCTCAAATCTCTCAATTCTCGAGGCCGCTTTCCTAGAAAATCCCTTGGACAGGTTCCTTCTCCCTTTCTCGACAAATGGTCGAACACCTTTTATGTGCTCATAAAAGTAAGTATATAAAATGATTGAAACCTCTGTTTGGGACAGCATTACATGCTGAATTCGGACATAAACGATGAGCTAGCGGCTGCAGCAAATGTGAAAGAAGGAGACTTTGTGTTGGAGATAGGACCTGGGACTGGCTCTTTGACCAATGTTCTTCTCAACTTAGGTGCTTCTGTTCTTGCCATCGACAAGGTTTCCGACATTCACCCTCTTTTGTTTGTTTACAAGCCTATCCTTTGATTGTTGATTCTGATTTATTTGCTACCAAATCTTTTAGGATCCTCATATGGTAGATCTGGTTCGAGAAAGATTCTCAGGTTCCGACAAGTTCAAGGTATTACCACCAACAGCAACTTGTGTGGTTTCTCCCAGAAAAGGATGATTAGAGAGATTTCTAAGTTGTAACCATTCTTCATGTTTCTGATTGTATGTATCTGTTGTAGGTTTTGCATGAGGATTTTGTCAAGTCTCACATCCGTTCTCACATGCTCTCCTTTTTAGAGACTAAAATGTTATCTGATCCAGATTTTGCTTTTGCAAAGGTCTCACAAGTTTCTCTCTTTTTGGCTCTGACTCAGCACCACCACAATATATCTTAATATTGATTGATTATATATTAATGCAGGTTGTGTCCAATTTACCTTTTAATA
Organism: Moricandia arvensis; assembly: GCA_905132765.1. NCBI lineage: Eukaryota > Viridiplantae > Streptophyta > Magnoliopsida > Brassicales > Brassicaceae > Moricandia > Moricandia arvensis. Next base: position 63,754 of record CAJHQP010003468.1, read on the forward strand.
TAAGTACTGATGTTGTCAAGCTTCTTCTTCCTATGGGTGACATCTTCTCTCACGTTGTTCTCTTACTCCAGGTTTGTTCTCTTCCTTTTCATAAAATTTTATCTCAAATGCTATCATATATAACAAGTTTTGTTCTTAGGAGGAGGCAGCTTTGCGATTGGTTGAGCCAGCTTTGCGAACATCTGAATACCGACCCATCAACATTTTTGTCAACTTCTATTCTGGTACTTGTTCCATTTTTTAACTCTTTGCAAATCTTGTGACCCTTCGTTATAATGTGGTTCTTTTGCTGAGAAACTGTGCAACTTTCTTTGTTTCAAGATCCAGAATACAATTTCAGAGTTCCTAGGGGAAACTTCTTCCCTCAGCCCAAGGTATGTTTCAAGTTTTTGATCTTCAAAATGGCTACCAGTTACATATATGTATATAGTTGGTTTTCATCTTGTGCTCTTCTTGCAGGTTGACGCAGCTGTTGTAACATTCAAACTGAAGCATCCGAGGGACTATCCCGATGTTTCGTCCACCAAAAGTTTCTTCTCTTTGGTTAGCTTAAACTCTCTTCAGTCTGCTTCTTAGATTTGTAAGAACAAAAGAAAAAAGCTGAAATTAATCCCACAAAACAGGTGAATTCTGCATTCAATGGGAAGAGAAAAATGTTGAGAAAGTCACTCCAGCACCTGTCGTCATCTCAAGAGATCGAGAAAGCTCTTGGAGTAGCAGGTCTTCCAGTAACTGTAAGTAAATCTCTGGGTAATGATGACTTGTCTGTGTCTTCTAAGCGAGCGGACCTCATATCAGTAAACCACAAACGGTTTACATGAATCTCATATCAAACTCATAGGAGGATACTCGTCAAAAAACCTTGGACTCATTATATGTATTTTTTTTTTTTTGTGTTGTACCATTTGTCGCAGTCGAGGCCAGAAGAGCTTACCTTGGGTGATTTTGTCAAGTTACATAATGTAATAGGCAGAGAATAGAAGTGTGGTGGTCCATACGTATCGAAGTTTTCAGGAAGACCACTAGAGAACGAAGCAGCATGAGGAGGCCACTCAGATGCAGATGAATATGACCATTGTCCATATAAGCAGGAAGTAAGTAAGTAGGAAGGGAGATCCAATCTTGTAACTTGTGGAACTCTCTGTCTTTGAAAATGTAAACTTGTTGATTTTTGTAGTCTCAGATATGATAATTGTCTCTACAATCACAAAAGCTTATTAACCTTTTTTTCTTACCGGAGGATCGAAGTCTATGATCTTCCATGACTAAATTTTTGGGCTTTTTACTTCATTTATGTCTTAAATGAATTGAAAGAAAAGTCCTACTCATAAACAAGTGATCTTGCTAAAAAAGCCCATTGGGCAGTTATGATAAATATTGGGCTTCATATTATTAGCCATCATTTTGAATATCTTAAAAAGAGAGTTTTGTCATTCATCGTATTACTCTGATTCAATCTCCTTGTCTGCACCAGATTATTCGTAAAGGTAAACACACTTGGATCTCAAATATCTATTCACTGTCTTTTGTTTTTTTGTCTTTGTGAATCTGTTTGTGGGTTGTTGTTGTTGTTGTAAGGTTGGAATAATAATTTGAGTTGACTTTGGTGTTTACAGATAATAAGATTTGGAATTGAAGATGGAGACGACGAGAGCAGAGCTGGGACTGGTGGTCGTGTATTTGAACAAAGCGGAGGCAAGGGACAAGATCTGTAGAGCAATACAGTACGGATCCAAGTTCGTGAGTGATGGACAGCCTGGCACAGCTCAGAATGTGGACAAGTCAACAAGCTTGGCAAGAAAAGTATTCCGTGTGTTCAAGTTTGTGAATGATCTACATGCTCTCATTAGCCCTCTTCCCAAAGGCACTCCACTCCCTCTTGCTCTCCTCGGAAAGGTATTCCTATTGCTATTGCTTTCCTTTCTCTTCTTCCACAGTTCCATTCATCTCATCTTCTGATTTGGGCAGTCCAAGAACGCATTGCTCTCTACCTTCTTGTTCCTCGATCAAATTGTGTGGCTTGGCAGGACTGGCATTTACAAGGTAAATTAATTAATATAGTGTAAAAACTTCAATTTTAAACTCTTTTTAAGTTTTCTGTGTGTGTTTGAATATGCTTGGTGCTGCTATAATAGAACAAAGAAAGAGCTGAGCTTCTTGGACGTATATCCCTCTTCTGTTGGATGGGTTCTTCCGCCTGCACATCTCTCGTCGAGGTTTGTTCTCTTCCTTCAAACCCCCAATACAATACCCACAGTGTGTAATCTAAACTTTTCCTTTGTAGATTGGGGAGCTTGGTAGGCTCTCAGCTTCAATTAAGAAGCTAGAAAAAGAGATGGGTAACAAGGATAAACACCAAGTAAAGCTTTGCCTCCTAAACCCATTTATATTCCTCCTAATAAGAAAGAACGAAACTATGTATGTATGCTCTGATTTCTTTTATACATTTTTTTTTTTTTTTTTTGCTGTTGGGCAGAATGAGCAATACCAAGCGAAAGTAAAGAGATCAAACGAGAGGTCATTGGCTCTGATCAAAGCTGGGATGGATTTCGTTGTTGCTTTCGGTTTGCTTCAGTTGGCTCCGAAGAAAGTCACCCCCCGAGTCACTGGCGCTTTCGGACTCGCCTCCTCCCTTATCTCTTGTTATCAGGTTATTATTATTATTATTCCCTTTTTCCATGACCAAGACGTTTACTTGTGTCTTGTAGCCATCATTAAATCTCTTGCTTGTGCGCAGTTACTGCCATCGCATCCCAAGTCCAAGACGGTTTAAGAGAGACTGAAAAGATGCTGTAGTGTCCTGTCAGGATTAGTGTTCTTCTGCACCTTAACTACTTTTGTGTTTGATTTGTCTTTTTAATACTTGATTTTGTGATAAACGTTTCAGTCTGTTTGGAGAATAAAATGATAAAACGTTTCAGTATGTCAATCAACACTAGAAATTTGGCAAAGAAGATGAGTAAATCCCACACACACTTGGAATAAATGTTCATAAGGTTTTTGTATTTATTACCGACTGTGTCAAACAAAAACAAGTACAATTGTCCTCCTACAATATTTGATTAAAGGAGAACAATTAAACGTGAAATCTGTGTTAAATTGGCCACCACAAATGTTAAAAAAAATTCTAAGCAGAAAAGAAGGCTCATCAGATGGCGAGTGAACCACTTCCTTCGATGATCTGGTTCTCCTCACTTGCATCCGACGTTTGAGACTTAGGCTTAGTCGTCGTCGTCGTCCTCGAAAAACCATACCCCAGAGAGCTTCCGCTTGCTTCGCATAGCTGCCATTATTGTTATACACCATTTCCCAATACAAAAATCAATTCTGATTATCACAAAATAATATTTTAAGAAACGTATGAACTTGATCGAAGATTGAAACCCACCTCC
>CAJHQP010003469.1:0-67125 GCA_905132765.1 Moricandia arvensis
TAAGCTCAGGTCAAGTATTATGATAGACAGTCTATTATATATCACTAAGTGTGTTTCCACTGACCGGATCAGCGGATAAAATATATGAAAAGAAAACAACAACAACCAAAAAATAAAAGGAAACCAGAATTCTTGTGAACATGCAAATAGCTGTACGAAACTACCTCCTTACGTTTTTAGTTTAGCATTGGAATTCATAAATGCAAGCAAATTATCAATTCATGAATAGATAATTTACGTTATAAACATCATCGGCAAAGTAGTAAATTTTAGAACAAAACTTAAGTTCATCCTAAGGGTGAACCTTTAAATTTAACTCACCTTTAATAACCAATCAAAATAGCACGTAGATAAATAAATAAAAATTATTAAATATATAGTTTTCAAAAATATAAATAACTACAAAAATAATGTAAAATTTAACGATACTAACACCACCAACTAACTCTAAACCCATATCCTAGACTCTAAACCCAAACCGTACACACTAAACTCAAGCCCTATACCTTAAACCCAAACCCTAGATCCTAAACTCAAACTGTACACACTAAACTCAAGCCCTATACCTTAAACCCAAACCATAGACCCTAAACCCAAACCGTACCCATTAAATCCAAACCTTATATCCTAAACCCAAACCCTAAACCCTATACCATAAGCCAATACCCTAGACCCTAAACCCAAATCGTACACTCTAAACCCAAACTCTAGACCCTAAATCCAAACCCTAGACCCTAAACTCAAATCCTAGACCCGAAATCCAAACTGTAAATCCTAAACCCAAATCTTATACCCTAAATGTTTGGGTCAATGTTTATGGTGTTTCTTTAGAGTTTATGGTTCAGATGGTTTGGATTTAGAGTTTAGGATTTAGGTTTAGAATTTAGGGTTTGAATTTTAGGTTTAGAGTCTAGCGATTGGGTTCAGAGTCTAAGGTTTGGGTTTAGGATCTAAGAATTGGATTTAAGGTCTACGGTTTGGGTTTAAGATTTATGGTTTGAGTTTAGGGTTTAAGATTTGATTTAGATTCTACATTTTGGATTTTGGGTTTAGTGTTTGAATTTAAGGATTAACTGATGTTGTTAAAACTGACATTATTTTTTAGCTATTTTAGTTTTTCTAAAAAAATATTTTTTATTTTTTATTCATTAATTTACATGACATTTTGATTGGTTATTAAAAGTGGGGTGAATTTAAAGATTCACTTTAAATGGTGAACCTATGTTTTGTTCTTTATTTTAAAGTAAAAACAAATTTACGAAACCGTTCTGATGCACTTTTTTTGTACTAACGCAAACTTCTATCGTGAACACACATTAAAACGGTGTAACCGTAGATGTTCAAACCACCAATTTGGTGAATTAACAAATTTAAAATGGTTATGATACCAATTGTAAAACTAATTTGATGATTTCAATTATAAAATCTATCTAAATCCATAATTTAGAATTAGTTTAATTGATTTAGTATGTTTATTTAGAGAACAAGAAAGAAACAATTATCTTTAACCCATACTTAATGATGATAAAATGAAATCAATTAATCAGTTGATTTTCTCTTCCTTTCACTTTGATAATTCTTTTTAATAAAGAAGAAATCTAACACTAGTATTAAAAAACTGCCTACATCTACGTTTTATATCGTGGCTATGGAAGAAATTTCGTAAGTATTTTGAAGCATAGCCAGGAAAAACTAAGAAATTTAAAACGTAACTATATGTGCATATCAAGAATTCATCATGTCAAAAATCGTAGCAAATTCCTACGATTTGCTTCTAAACTTTCATAGTGTGTTCACTTGCTACGAAATGCTATGCTATGTTCATAGCAAGAAAATGCTATGTTTTGGCCACGAATAGGTCGTGGAAAGTTTGCTACGAATGAAAAATATTTTGTAGCAAGTTGCTACAAAATTGCTACGATCTCTTTTTGTGGCATTGTGCTACGACCACGATTATGTTTGTGGCATATTTTCTACAAAAATAGAAACAAACATTTTCGTGTGTATCTCACTTTGTTTGCTGTGATATTTTTGGTGGCTACTTTAAAACTATTTTAAAAATAAATAATTTTGAAAATATTTAATTTGCAATTGTGATATACCACAAATCAAAATAATTGTGAAAATATTAAATTACAATCAGAAACCAAATATATTACATAGAAGTAGGAATTTTACATTGTTCAAAAGATGGAAGCAACCAAATTACACAAAATAACATTGTTCAAAAGATGGAAACATCAAATTACATACCAAGTTTTTTTTGGCACCACCTATCTAAGTCAGATTGGTTATTAGTGGTGAGATGTTCTGCCTGAGGACGAGACTGAGCTTGAGGATTTGGTTGTGCAGTTGAGGCAGAGGCAGTAGGAATGGAAGCTTGAGGCTGGAGACCTTGCAGTTGGAGAACTTGCAGAATCATGTTGAGAGATGCTCTTGTTGCTACAGAAGAAGATAAGTCATCATTAGAAGTAAATATTACTAAGAAATTGAGAGTTGAGAAAGGGAAAACTAGAGGGAAAGAACCACTTACATTGAAGGCATGTCACCACTGATCCTTCTTCTTATCTGGAAGGTGTTTCCAGCTTCACCACGGCCCCCAGTAGTTTCTCTGCTATGTTGCTCAGATAAAAGAACGGACTTCAGGATGAACACCAAACCTGAGAAAAGACAATGTCAAACATCAAACAACATTCATATAACAAACTCTACACTTCAGCTACTAATACACAGTTCAAGTAATACCACAACACAATGCTAACATCCACACTGATGGACATACAAGCAAAGCAAACACCTAACAATGCTAACCCTTTATTATGTAGAACAACAAACATTAACACTTAACATACTATAAGAGTAAACTACATTAATAATAAACTACTTTATTTTTGCACAACTAACCATATACTACTTAAGAACTTACCACATTGCTCCATTGAGGTTGTCAGGAGTGAGGCGTTGCTGGTTACGTCTAGATGGAGAACGTAGGAGAGCATCTTCTCTTCTCCTCTCCTGACATAGGGGGCAGGAGCCGCATACACTACTGATATAACTTATTTATTACCAATTTTAGGCTATGTTCTAGGCTCTGTTTAGGGTCAATTATGTGTGTTTAGGATATGTTTAGAGTATTTACAGGTCCAGGGACGTTTCGAAGATAAAGGAAGATACATGGAGCTTTTGTAGCATTTAGAGAAGAAGAATCCGTAGCTGGCTATTTGAGGAGTTGAAGTACAAGCCTGTCGTCGATCGACGACACAACCTTGGAATTGACCGATGATGAAAGACCAAGGTCGATCGATGTTGCACACTTGATATCGATCGACACCCAACTCGCAGACAACCGACTAAAATGTCCAAGTTCAGAGGACAAAAGACAAGAATGCCCTGGAAAAGTTTTGATCTAGATATTAGGGTTTTTATATTTATGCTATGTATTGAGAGCATGCAAAAGGTGAAACTGAAAGTGCGAGTACAAGCTTAGGAAAGGCTTGATACACACTAACAAAGTTCTATAGTTGTAGGTTTTTTGGGGAGAAGATTCATAACTCTTTAGGGAGATTTGTATTGGAACCCCAATATTTTATATATGCATTCTAGTCAGACTATTATTCTTTCATTGATTATGTCTTAGTAGTCATCAACTAGATTTAGGGTTGAATGATAGCAAACATGGATTAGCCCAAAAATAGGATTGCTAGATAAGTTAATATCATCAGTTGAGTTATGGTTAATGCTTGCATTCTAGAGTAACTAACTAGGATCTCGAAAGTAGTACATTGATGACTACGAGAGTAGATTATGTGCCAGAAAAGACTCTATTGAACAAGGTTGTTAGGCGCATGCGAGAGCTTGTCTAATAGGTCTGGTGGACTTATCAAATCTCGTTCACCCTTCCTTCTGATTTCACCGTTGATCGACATCAGGCCTTAGCCGTCGATCGACATCAGGCCTTAGCCGTCGATCGATGGTCTTTCCTTTTGCTCGCATACGAGAGTTGGAGTTAAAAGGGTCATGATAATTAATATTTGAGTCCTAGTATATTTACATATATGTGCTTCTTATCCACATTATCCATTAAGTTTGAACCCCTAGATCTAGCAGATTTACATTTTCATCAAGTTAGTTTATTAGAATATTGCCATATTTGCATTATTTTCATATTTGCATTATTAGCATATTTCCATATGGCATCTCTTCTTCTTGATAAGGAATATTTCCTTAACTGATTATTTGCCAACCAATAGATACATTCACCTAGCTTAATCTTTAGAAATAAGAAATTTCTTGTGTGTCATTGCTCTCTGTGGATTTGATCCCTAAGTACTACACCTGATCTCTTTTGGTAAGAGTACTATTTGTGTGTTAAAGACTAGGGTTAATTTGATAGTAATTTGTTTAGGATCCCTGCTAGAACAATTAAAACACGCACATCAAATTTGGCGCCATTGCTACGGAGCATCGATCACCAATAGATTTAATTTGTAGATTTAGTCTCGGGTTTGTTACAACATTCAAGTTACTAAATTTTTCTTTTCCTTCTTTTTCAGGTGCATGCAAAGACACACCATGAGCAATAAAAGGACAAGAACTACTATTCTCTGACCCCAATAAAATCAAACGTACGATCCGAAAAGAAAGATGACAAGCGTCGATCGACAGCAATTACCCTACGTCGATCGACAACAACACTTTTTTACGGACATCATTGACCGACATCAGAACTCGAGCATTGACCGATACCGATCACATACTGACAATCGACATCATATTATCCACATCGATCAACGGAAGCAGACGAGTTCAGATGGTAGCGATGTTAATACTGACTAGGGATGAGAACGGGAACCGGCATGACCTAGACGGTCATCTGCGTAATGGAGCAGTTGAGAAGATTGAAGAGAAAATGGAAGCTGGACAGGCACACCAGCTCAATGCACTAATTGATGATGATTTTTGGGTTGAAGTGAAGAAAGAAAGGCTACAAGAGGAAATATGCCATTCACACAGACATCGATCGACACTTGTTACTGCGAATCGATCGATGAAGCCTGTGGAGTTAGTAGAATCAGAATTTTTTTTGAACATCGTTCGATGCATCGATCGTGCAATTGATCGATGGTTCACATCAGCAAAACGGCTACTTTTCAAAATAACGCGAATTTGACAACTTTTGAGCAGAATATGGGTACATCAGAGCCTACGATGGTTGATAACATTGCCAAGGATCATCCTAGGAAGAAACATAGGATTGTTCTAGAGAAGAAGAGTGACCCTGGAAAATTTGTGGTACGGTGTCTGATCAAAAACCACAAGTTTCCCATCGCTCTCTATGATACTGGATCATCGGTGAGTATCATACCTAGAGCTATGGCAGAAAAATTGAATCAAAAAGTGGAGAATTCCAGCAATTCTTTCTTATTTCTGGACTGCTCCAGAGTGGATTCATGAGGTATTTGGAGAGATGTCCCACTGCAAATTCAGGATGTCTTAGTCCCGATAGACTTTCATGTGATGGATATCCATATCAATTGGAATTCTTCCATGTTACTTGGAAGAGCTTTTATGGCTACCGTGGGAGCTATCTATGACATCAGGACAAACAGGTTGTACCTTTCCTTGATTGATCATAATGTCTATTATGAAATTTATAAGAATAAACCTGCCCTCACAAAATTGTGTGATAATGCAGAACTTGTGGCCACATGCTTCTGTGATTATGACTTCGATGAAGAGTCAGAGAATGGAGCATCGATCGACACCCAGCTCAGACAATCGATCGACACGCTTGCAGTTCAACAATCGGTCGACACCCATACTTTGTTATCGATCGACACTCACACTTCAGAACCGATCAACAACTACTACACAAATGGTGATTACAATACAGCCCACGCCGAGTATGACGAAGACTATAGAGAAGAAGAGATGATCGAGTATCGTGGTATTGATATGGAAGAGGCTGGTGTTTTTCATATTTCCCATCGATTCGGGACTTCGACATCGATCGACACCAACCCTATGCCATTGATCTATACCGACCACGAAGCAGCAAACGAAGTAAATTCATTTGCAGAACGTGAGAAGAAATATGGTTATCTACAACCAAACAAATTTGGTATTATGAGAGTTCCAGATGCTCACGCAAGAGCTTTGGATGACAGATTTACTTAATATCACGAGCTAACTTTTGTTGTCCCTCAAGAACCTGATCAGTCATGGATTCCAATTTGCTCTCCCAAGTTGCTGAAGCAAGATTCTGATAAGAAGAGGCTCCATAGTTCCTTCTGTTTTTTTTTGTTTTTGTTTTTGTTGTTGTTGAAGGGTTGCTGGTACTGTGAATCTTGGTTGTAATAACTCATTTGTCCAGTGCCATAGAATTTTATGTTTCCACTTTGATTCCCAAACCTCTGATTCTAAAAACTAGCACCACAGATGTAGTTCACTTCCTCCTCGCCGCCTTTTTCACTGTCGACATATACAGCCTTCACATGTGAAGCTGACCTGTTTCTTGAGAAGTTTATGAACACTATCCAGCTTTTCCTTAAATTCAGCCATCTGCATCCAAGCTCTCAGCCGATTTGTTCCTCTCAAAATCATTGCTATTGGTGCTATTACTAGACGCCAAATATTAATAAGTCTCAAAGCTTTTTCTGAATTTCTAGTGTTGAAATTTTCCTCACTATAAGTGTCTAAAGCCATCTGATAAACCAGGGCGAGACCTCTGAAGAAGGTACATAGCAGTTGTACCTCATTGAATCCATGGTATGGACAGTCTCTCTAGTATGACCTGAATTTGATCTCTTGAATGGTTTAGTAGGCCCCTGAGTAAACATGGTGATTATGTTCCTTTAGTCTTCAGATTTTGTATCATCAAAGAAATTATGCAGGAAGGCATTCTTGATGGCAATCTAGGATGTAAGAGATCCTTGTGGTAGCTGAAGCATCTCAATAAAGTAAGTACTTGAAGAGCTTATTGAGAATGTAGTCCTTAGGGACTCCACTACTTTGATAGCAGACACTAAATCCTCATAACGCTCCAAATGGTCCATCATATGCACATGTGGAAGACCATGATAATGTGTCTGTCCCACAAGTGTAAAGTATGTAGACTTCAGCTCAAAATCATGCATATGATATGTAGGAGGATGAATAGCAGATCTGTTGGTGTAGAACTTATATGGACGGTTGTAATCAGCTAACGTTCTAGGTCGAGCAGCCTCAACATTAGCTGCAGCTGTAGCTGCAGTTACAGCTTCAGATGCTTAGGGGTCAAAGATTACATCTCCATAATTATCTAGTCTCTAAGCTGCTGCATTACAGTAGATGATTCTTGGGTCATGCAGGTCTCCATGCTCATCTCGGATTAGTACAAGAGTCGCGACCATGTCTCTCGTTCGCAGGTCGGTGTCAATAGATGATTCAGAAGTGTGGACTGCTGCTAGCTCACGAGTAGTGTTGACCAACGATGTAGAGGTGTCGATCGATGATGTTCGCTTTTTCCGGGATCATGCGCTCAAGTTGTATAGGATCCGAGTGTTCCAAGAGATTAATTTATTTTTTTGCTTCTGGTACTGTTTGGCATGCACCTGAAAGACACAAGATAAATTTGTTTTAAAGTAACTAAACATTAAAAGAAAAACTAGGCGAAATCATTTAACTAAGACTAATGGCGAATCCAATCCTCCCGGAAATGGCACCAAATTTTGATGTAGCTCAAATTACCCTGGAGAAAAATGTCTCAAATAAGAGATCAATTAGAGATCGAATCCGTAGGGAGTGTGGGAAAACAATATACTATAAGAATCAAAATAAAGCTAGGCAAGTAAATAATAAAGTAGTAAACAAACTGATTATCAGTTGTATGATATATGGGAAAATAGCTAGACGTAGGGTTTCACGCAATCAAAATTATGAGCTATAGATGTTAAGGGTGTATGAACAAAACGTTTTAAAACTCGAATTCAATAGTAAGATATCCAACTCCCGCTGTGAGTCTAATCAGATAATTAAATCATGTCGAATACAGAACGAGTGTCGAGCGACACTTCTTTAAACAAGCATTAACGCCCTAATATGTTCACTAGATTAATTAAACCAACTCTTGTATGCGCTTAACAACCTAGCTCAGCAGAATTATTATCAGGAGTTGAACCCACTCTCGTGGTTGCCAATTATCCTAAGTCTATGGTTTTAGTTAACTACTTTATAACACAAGCAATTATGCCAATTCTATGAAGGATCCTAATTAAATAACCCTAGCCGTTCTATGTTTCAATAATTCATCAAAACACCTATAAACCTTATATCTAAAAAGTAAACACTCAGACATAATTAAGCAAGACATAAGTTGAATGAATTGCATAAACATATAGTGTATGAAATACTGGAGTTCCAATACAAAATCTCTAAAGGAGTCTTTGATATTTTCTCCAAAACTATTAAACAGCTTCTAAGAATAACTATGAATTGTGGTAATGTGTAAGGTCATTTTCCCCCTAGACAATGGCAAATACTATAATTATTAGGTATAAAGTCGACCATGGGCAATCTTGTAATATACTGAACTTATGGGCTTGAGTCAGTCTTGTAACAAGTTGCGCCCGTCTACACGCACGGGTGTCGAGAATCACCAAGGAAGAGGTGTCGATCGACACATATTTTGAATCTCAGCTCTTGCTTATGATTTCTTGAACAGCTACGAGTTTCCTCATCCATAAGCTCTACAATTCTCCATAATCTTCACATTACTCCAAAACATACCTAGAGCTGAAAATACTCTAAAATAGACTCGAAACATAACATAAAGACTCTGAATATAAGTTATACTATGTCTAAAATTGGTTACTTCCATAGTATATCATTAACATTCATCTGCAATACGTACAAATGATTAGTGAATGAATGATAGGATATATATCGAGGCAATTAGATCAATAGTACTATTGGACGGCATGAGTACTCACTTCATTATCAATTGCTTTCTCCAACATTTGGTATTCAGTGTAGTCAAGATTCATCTGCACTGGATATGAATGATTAGTAAAATAATGAGGAGCATAAACATACACTGAGTAATTAGGAAGGGATCGATTAATTATTCAAAAAATATGAGTATACAAATGTGAAAATGTACTCTGTTAGGAAGGGATCTCGATTCATCATATAGACAATACTTAGAAGGTGAAACTTCCTTGAGAAGAATGAATTACTAGTTTAAGTATAATATTGAACTCCCAATCTAATATACAAAAGAATATTTGTGTCTAGCACTCCTTATTTAGCGTACTCTCTTTTTGAAGAATATTTGATAGTATGATTTAAGATATTTCGAAACATACACGATATACATGTTTTTATACATTCAAACTAAACCCTAAAATAAACCATAAACTTTTGAAACATAAACCCTAAATCCAAAAATAATTCAAAAAGTATAAATACATACACCCTAATCAATAAATCTTATAAATTTCACTTTAATCTTGGAATCACATATTATCGAAATGTTGTGTTACAAACTTAATATATTACTTAATCAATATTATATTTTTAGCAATATAAAATGTAACTTTTGTATTTTACAATAATATAAAGCGAAACCATACAATATATGATTTAACGAAAGAGTTGGGAACCAAACCAAAATTATAGGATAACAACACAATGAGTTCTGATTGGGATAACCATAAGATAAATTACGACGAACCAAGAATTAGTGATGTTAATCCCGAATTATGGGTTACCAAGGACTATTGTGTCTGACCGTGACACTAAATTCCTGAGCCATTTCTGGAGGACCCTGTGGAAGAAGCTTGGCACCAAACTACTCTTCTCCATGACCTGTCATCCTCAAACAGATGGACAAACAGAAGTGGTAAACCGAACCCTCTCTACCTTACTTAGAGTAACACTTGGTAAAAACTTGAACACTTGGTTAGACTGCATACCCTTGATTGAGTTTGCTTACAACCATGCTACTCATTCTGCTACAAAGATGTCCCCTTTTGAAGTTGTTTATGGTTTTAATCCACTAACCCCTTTGGATCTTAAGCCAATTCCACAATTTGGGCAAGTTAATCAGGATGGCCTAAAGAAAGAGGAAGCTGTGAGAAAGTTACATCAAAAGGTCCGGGAGAACATCATCAAGAAAACTGAGGACTACAAGAGGAGAGCTGACAAGAAATGCAAGGAGATGACCTTTGAACCCGGAGAATGGGTCTGGCTCCACATGAGGACCGAGAGGTTCCCACAGAAAAGAAGTTCTAAACTGGCACCTAGAGGAGATGGTCCATTCAGAGTGTTGGAAAAGATCAATGACAATGCCTACCGCCTAGAACTTCTAGGTGAGTTCAACATTTCCCATACATTCAATGTTGCTGACTTGTCTCCTTATCTTGCAGATGAACCATTTTTGAGGTCAAAACCTTCTGAAGGGGGAGGGAATGATGAGGTCATGGACCAGAATCAAGCTCCCATCACCATTCCTAAGGTCACATAAGGCCCCATGACCCGTTCCAAGGCTAGGAGACTTAAGGATGGATTCATACTTGCTGTTCAAGCTATCCTAGAGAATATAGATGAATCACTAAACATGCCAACAGCTCAACCCACCAAAGTAGAGCATATCAACGAGCCATGTGATGACTTGAGAAATGCCTTTGCGCAACTCAATATCACTCCAGGTAAGGAAGCTTATTTGGCGGAAACTGACAAGGATGGTTATGTGGCAGGAATGGATGTGGAAGAAGACCCCAGTTCTGATGAGGAAGGCCTTAAAGACTCAAGTATTAAAGTACCAGAAATAGAAGACCAAGTCATGAGTTCTACCAAGGTTGATCAAGACGCCATCAAGATCAACTACCTAGCAAAGAAGGCCAACACTGAACCAAGGGAAGTCTTTACTTTATTTACACTTTGTGCATGTATGATGGGTCAGTCTAGTGGTTCCTAGAACTCGCCTATCCCACAAGAAACCAGGGTTCGAGGCCAAGACTTAGCTTAGGCCTTATTTCTTTTATTTTGCAACTTTCCTTTTTGGTCTTAAACCGGGCAATGTTAGTTTTCTATTTTTCGTTTAAAACCTTAAGTCCTGTCGTTTTTAGTCTTTTTCCTTTCTTGAGTCGACCATTAGGTCAAGGCTGAAGGACTATTAATAAAGTCCCACACGCATCCATTGTAAGACACAACTTTTTACCCTAGATCAATATACGAGTCAGTTTGCCCCTAAGCAAGCCGCAGCCGACTTCTTCTTCCTTGTGAGATTCAAGTGAGCAGAGTCTTGAACTGTATCAAGGATCCATCATCATCCTTGTGGTGTTCTTCGTTCCATCAGATTCATCATCAACTGATCCAACAAGAGATAGCGTGCAAGCCAGCTTGTTAGATCCCATCACACTTGATCCTTCTTCCGGTTAAGTGTCCATCAAACGACCATCCTTTGTTCTCAAGAGAGTGCGTGAAAGCCAACTTGAGGATCCATCATCACCACTCTTCTAGAGACTCCTCCGAGTCTTATATCAAACACTTTCACCGAGATCTACAGAGGAAGTTCAGATCACTTAAGCAGCTCAGCAAGTCAGTGGAAGAGTACTATGAGGAGTTTGAGAAGCTGAGAAATCGCCTGGACCTTAATGAGGATGAAGAGGCTACTATGGCTCAGTTTATTGATGGACTACAAGATATGATAAGCTGCAAGGTTTAGAGGCAGAGTTACACTGATATTAGGGATCTCTTTCACCTAGCTGTCCAAGCAGAGCAACACATCAAGAAGAAGAGCTCCAAAGGAAAGTCTCAGACCACCTGGAACTCAAGCAATAACAACTACAACAAACCAGTGGACAAAGGAAAAGGAATTGAAGGGTATAACAGACCTAAGACTCGTCCCACTGAACCTAACAAGGAAACTAGAAAAGAACCAGGGAAGAACACTAACCCCCAGTGTTCCAGAGACATTACCTGATTCAAGTGTAGAGGAGGAGGACATATGACAAGAGAATGTCCAAACCAGAGGGTCATGATGCTCACTGAAGATGGTGGTTATGATTCCCATGATGAAGATGATCCGTTGGTTCAAGAAGAACTTGGAGAGATTGAATATCCAGACGTGGGAGAGAGCTTGATGATCAGGCGTGTGCTCAATGTCCAGATGCAACCAGCTGAGACCATCCACAGAGAAAACATATTCCACAGCCTATGTGTTGGATTTTCACCAGAGTATGTGGATCTGGGTTTGTGTGTGATGAACAAGCCTTTAAGGCAGTGATGAACACGTGATGATGAAGAGAAAGGGTTCTGGTTTTGCTTGTGTTTACTTGAATCAAAACCAGAGGATAAGAGAGACTTAGAGAGATTAAAGAGACTAAGAAAGGGGTAGACTAAGAGAGATTTCGACTCAAGAACATCAAGCTTTATTTCTGGAAGTGGAGAGGGATTTTCCCCCTTACTCCCTTAAGAGATACAATTCGACAAGAGACAAGTATTTATAGAGAGATAAGAGCTACACAAGTTTAAAACCCTAAGCATGTGGAGTCAAAGGTATTTGGGCGCCTGGTTTGAAATATGTGGCCAGAATTGCTCACATGCTTTGGACAGGCTGTCCAAAGCTTGCTCTTCCTTTTGGGGAGTGGATAAGGTTCTTCCTTATCCATAAACGGTCAGCAACCCAGCAGCTTCCTGGAAACTTCCTCTCCTCTTCCTTTGGCATATGGAATATCCCTTAGCATCTTTCCATTCGCCCAAACCTTCCCTTGGATAGCAAGTCTTTGCCTTCCCTAGACTCTCCTTGCCTCACACGTTTTGATACTGCCTTGGGTTAGAAGTCTTGGTCATTTTAGAATCCCTTGATGTACCCTAACCTTCTCGAAACTCAAAACATCTTATAAGATCAAATGGTCGAGTATTTGATGTTTCTGAGTCGAGTCTGGTCCGTACGGATCCGTACAGTCCGTACAGTCCGTACACCTCACCCAAACATGGACCATTTGAACCCTTCTTCTCAACAAAGCTTCCCAAGGTCCTTCTTGATCATCCTCAATGTGTTCTAGAGCCTCTTGTGCACAAATCAGCTTCCCACAGCCTTCTCCATTCTTGTTGCAGAAGATCTCTTCACACCATCTATTTCCTTTGCCTCCATCTCATCTCTCTCTCTTGTTCATTTGTATCTCTTCAAGTTAACATTCCCCCTCAAGCTTGACTCTAGTGATCCTAAGTCAAGCTTGGAACCTTGAAGTCACTCCTCTTTAAAAAACTTATGAGAGAAAACCCTCCTTAGGGATAAAACCCTCATAAGGAAAAGAGTAAGCTCCTTCAAGGCCTAGGGATTGGCCAGTGAGTTCTTTGTGTCTCAACCAGTGTGGTGGACACAAAGAACTCTGGATCATGGCCCTCACTGTGGTGCAAGTCTGGACCGACTCTCATTGCACACCACTACCTCTTCTTGAGCTCATCTAGCTCATCTCATACTGATCTTGGTCTCTCCCCCTTTCACCCAACTTCCTGTTCGGTTAAGTGCTCGGATTACCAAGATACAAACTCCATTGAGTACCATCTTCTTTCTCTGCCTTGGTTGCTTCTCTTCTTGAATAACCACCAAGGACTCCATCTTCACAGATCATTGAAGCTTCTCAATACTCCCCCTCAAGCTTGACAATGTGGAACAAGTCAAGCTTGGAAGGATAGCTTCATGATCTTGATCAACACACCACTGCCCACTCCTTTCTGATCTCACCACCTTGAATGGAATGCTGGAAGATACCTCAGCTAACTCTTCAACCACCTCACTTCAGAAGCCGCATTGTAGAGTCACCTTCTTCTTCACACTGCCAAGAGTGCTCTGACCACTCTCTTGTCTAGACTCGCCAATGTCTAAACCCGGATGGCTCCATCTTCTATTCCTGGTGCAATAGTGAGGAGGAACCAGGTCTTGAACTTAGATCATCAGGTAGCTCACTCAAGTCCCCACCTCAAGCTTGAATTGAGTCTAGGTTCAAGCTTGAAAGTGAGCCTGAATGATCATCCAAACCAGGAGCACACCACACCAACAGCTGCGCTTAAACCACTGGTCCACCTTCATGTTTTCAGCTTCAAGCACCCATGCATCACCGGCCTTCCTCATGACTTTGGTGGTGACCTTCTTCTTCTTGTGTGTCTTGAACCAGGAGCTCAACAACCTTCATGGCCTGCGCTTCTTATAACCGGATACTACACCAAGAACCTTCCCATTCCTCCACACAATGGACCAAGCCTTCCTCTTGTTCCAGATTGGTGTTGAACAAGAAACACTCCATGTGAACCTGAAACAACACTCAAACTCCAAACGAGATAAGACACCTTTGCATTGGGATCAAACCTTGACTAGTCATCAAGTTTGATCACCAATGTCACAAGCTTTGCACTTAGACAGCATCTCATCATCATTGAGATCCATCTAATGCAAGCTTACCACTCTCTAAATGCTATCACAAAGCACTTAGGCAACAATTCCCTGCCTTAAACAACCCTTAGACATCAGTCTAGGTGTCTCAACCTTAAAGCAGCCCCAATGACAAGAGTATGCAACAGCCTTAACTCATTTACTTCATGAATGCAAAACGAATTAGATACAACTATCTATCATCCTAGCAAGACATTCATAAGAACAGAGACTAAGCATCAATGCCATTTCCAAACACCAGACCCAAATGCTTCACTTTAATCAGTTTATATTCATGTATGCAACCAGATTCAGAACATGCTATCTAATATCATGTCAAGCAACACTTAGAACTGGAGCAAGCACTTTAAAACACTCAACCATTCAAAATGAGTCATCTAAACATCCTGGGATAGATTTTAAACTTCATATCTAGCAATCTTAAACACATCCTCAGGTCTCAAACACATCACACAATACATTCAGTTCATAAAGGATCAAGCTTGGGTCTGGTGTTTGGAAATGGCAGTGATGCTTAGTCTCTGTTCTTATGAATGTCTTGCTAGGATGATAGATAGTTGTATCTAATCCGTTTTGCATTCATGAAGTAAATGGGTTAAGGCTGTTGCATACTCTTGTCATTGGGGCTGCCTTAAGGTTGAGACACCTAAACTGATGTCTAAGGGTCGTTTAAGGCAGGGAATGGTTGCCTAAGTGCTTTGTGATAGCATTTAGAGAGTAGTAAGCTTGCATTAGATGGATCTCAATGATAATGAGATGCTGTCTAAGTGCAAAGCTTGTGACATTGGTGATAAAACTTGATGATTAGTCAAGGTTTGATCCCAATGCAAATGTGTCTTATCTTGTTTGGAGTTTGAGTATTGTTTCAGGTTCACAAGGAGTTTTCTTTGTTCAGTACATATCCAAGACAAGAGGAAGGCTTGGTCCATTGTGTGGAGCAATGGGAAGGTTCTTGGAGTAGTAGCCGGTTATAAGAAGCGCAGGCCATGAAGGTTGTTGAGCTCCTGGTTCAAGACACACAAGAAGAGAAGGTCATCACTGAAGCTTGAGGAGGCCGGTGACCTGAGGGTACTTGAAGCTGAAGACATGGAGGTGGACCAGTGGTTTAAGCACAGCTGTTGGGGTGGTGTGCTCCTGGTTTGGATGCTCATTCAGGCTCACTTTCAAGCTTGAACCTAGACTCAATTCAAGCTTGAGGTGGGGAATTGAGTGAGCTACATGTTGATATAAGTTCAACACCTGGTTCCACCTCACCATTGCACCAGGAATAGAAGATGGAGCCATCCGGGTTTAGACATTGGCGAGTCTAGACAAGAGAGTGGTCAGAGCACTCTTGGCTGTGTGAAGAAGAAGGTGACTCTACAATGCGGCTTCTGAAGTGAGGTGGTTGAAGAGTTAGCTGAGGTATCTTCCAGCATTCCATTCAAGGTGGCAAGATCAGAAAGGAGTGGGCAGTGGTGTGTTGATCAAGATCATGAAGCTGTCCTTCCAAGCTTGACTTGTTACACATGGTCAAGCTTGAGGGGGAGTATTGAGAAGCTTCAATGATCTGTGAAGATGGAGTCCTTGGTGGTTATTCAAGAAGAAGAAGCAACGAAGGCTGAGAAGGATGATGGTACTCAATGGAGTTTGTATCTTGGTAATCCGAGCACTTAACCCAACTAGACGTTGGGTGAAAGGGGGAGAGACCAAGATCAGTATAAGATGAGCTAGATGAGCTCAATAATAGTTAGTGGTGTGCAATGAGAGTCGGTCCAGACTTTCACCACAATGAGGGCCATGATCCAGAGTTCTTTGTGTCCACCACACTGGTTGAGACACAAGGAACTCACTGGCCAATCCCTAGGCCTTGGAGATCTTACTCTTTTCCTTATCAAGGTTTTATCCCAAAAAGGGTTTTCTTTGATAAGGTTTTTAATGAGGAGACTCTTCAAGGTTCCAAGCTTGACTTAGGATCACTAGAGTCAAGCTTGAGGGGGAGTGTTAACTTGAAGAGATGAAATGGATAAAACAAGCTTTGAGAGTGTAGATGGTCTTTGGTGCAAGAATAGGGCAAGACCTCCGGAGAAGTGTTTGAGACCTTAGGAGGGTCCAGAAGCTTATAGAAAGCAAAGAGAGAGTCCAAGATGGGTTCACAAGACATGGAAGAAGGTTGTGGAGGAGTTAGGCTACAAATGGGCGAGTGTGCAAAATTAGGGTTGAGTAGTACGGACGGTACAGACTGTACGGATGGTACGGCCATACCGTACGGACCATCTCGCCCAATCTCATCTTAACTCGTCCATCTAAGCCTATTTGGTGTTGGTGAATTATTAGGGCACAAAGTGTACGGACAGGAGGTCCGTACATTCCCCTTCCATGGTTACTTCAGCCACAAGGCGCTAAGAGAAGCTCATGGGCGAAAACGAATAACGAAATGGGCCATGAGGTATTTTTGCTTTGTGTGGGCTCGGAGGTGTAAGGTTTGGTAACCGTTGGAGACCCTGGTGGATAAGGAATATGCTATGGCATCTTTGTGGTCCAAGAGACAGGCTGGAAAGGAGAAAAGTGCTTTACTTTCCAGCCATATCCACCCGCTTTTAATCCTGGCCATGCAATTCAAACCAAGCCATTCTCCTCCACATATATCAGTCAAGCCTTCTTCCTTTACAGCTTGCACCAGCTCCTCAGCGACCAGTCTACTCCCATCTCAGCCGTCCATCCTCTTAAGTTAATAGGAACCATTAGATTTAGGTTTCTGATTTACAACTCTTGTAAGCCTATATAAAGGCTGTGCTTGTCGATTGTAAACTCTAAGGGAGGAAGGGGGAAAACCCCTCTCCACTTCCAGAAATAAAAGCTTGATGTTCTTCTTTCGAAACCTCTCTTAGTCTACCTCTTTCTTAGTCTCTTTAATCTCTCTAAGTCTCTCTTAATCTCTGATTTTGATTCAAGTAAACACAAGTAAACCAGAACACATTCTCTTCATCATTTCGTGTTCATCATTGCCTTAAAGGCTTGTTCATCACACACAAACCCAGATCCTTATACTCTGGTGAAAATCCAACATGGTATCAGAGCCAGGTTCATCAGAACTTGGTGTCTAGCTTCCGCAAAGATCAAGGCTTTCTCTCCTGCCATCAAAACCCAGAAAGGAGCTTCCTTTCCAGCCGGTACATCCTCTACAAGAAGGTGTTCATCCATAAACCCAGAAGCTGTTCTTGAAGTCCCATACTCTCTCATACCGTCCAGAAGAAGGGGAGACCTCGGATCCAGGAGTTATGGAGTGGATTAGCTACCCACTTCATCTAATCAAGTCCAAGGCGTGTTCTTATTCAAAGACCAGGAAGAAAGGTGAAAGCTTTCACCTTGTTACTGGTGGGGCGACCAAAGTATTGAAAGAATGAGAAGAAACAGAGAATAAACGGATAGAATAGAGTTTGAGAGAGACTAGAAGAGATTTGGAGACTAAAAGCTTGAAACTTGGTTAAGAAACCATTTCGAGATGAAGAACACCAAGAACACTAGAGAGAAATAAGAGAGACTCGAAAATTGCTTGCTTTGATTAATGAGAGGAGTTACAAATATATAGGGGAGGAAACAAGGGTTTACAACGGGTAGAAGATAAGGTTTAGGATAAGCTTTCTCGCCAAGCATGTGGAGTCAACCGGTCTTAGGCGCGCCTAATTCAAACTTGTGGCTGGAGTGCTTCACACGCGAGATTCCTTTGGCATCTTGACCAGATGCTCTTCCAGCACGAGACAGCCTGTCCAACGCGCGCCTCAGTCAAGCTTGGTCCGCTTGGTAACTAGTAAGAGTAACTCTGGGTCAAGTTACTCTTACCCGGGTAAGTTTTCTCGTCCAAGGTAAACTTTCTTTTACCCACTTGTACAGACCATCTGTACGGCCTTGTACGAACACCTCCAAACTTCTTCCTCTCCATTTCATAAGTCTTTTCCAGCCTTCCTAATAGATCATAACTCCATCTCTTATTCGGTTTAACACTCCCACTCAAGCTTGAGCATGTGGAACAAGTCAAGCTTGGAATGTCATGAGATCTTCCTCATTAAAAACCTTGCCAAATAAAACTCTCCTTAGGGATAAAACCTCAGCAACGAAAAGAGTAAAGACCTCGTGACAGGGGATTAGTTTCACCTAGTGAGATCAATGAGTCCCAACCTCTGATGGATGGACTCAAGTGTCTTCTGTCTCGGAGCCTTAGTAAACACATCAGCCAACTGGTCTTCACTCCGTGTATAGCAAGGTAAGATCACTCCTTGGACTATCATATGTCTTACCTTGTGGCAGTCAACTTCAATGTGCTTGGTTCTCTCATGAAACACTGAGTTGGATGCAATGTGGATTGCGGCTTGATTGTCACAATGCATGGTCATTGGTGTGGCTTGATCAATCTCCAAGTGCTTTAGTATTCCCTTGATCCAGACTAACTCATTAGTCAGCTTCAACATGGCCCTATACTCAGCCTCAGCACTCGAGCAGGATACCACTTTCTGCTTCTTGCTCTTCCAAGTAACCAAGTTCCCACCAATGAACGTGCAATAGCCTGTTGTAGACTTCCTATCTGTTCGATCTCCAGCCCAATCCGCATCACAGTATTCTACCACCTCAGTGCTTTTGTTGCATCCCATCCACACTCCTTGATTAGGTGAGCCATTCAGGTACATCAGAATCCGGTTAACCATGCTCCAATTGATGTTCCTTTGGTCCTTGCATGTGTTGACTCACCTGGTTCACAGCAAAACATATATCAGGAGTTGTAATGGTCAAGTAAATTAACTTACCAACAAGCTTTCTGTAAAGCTTGGCATCTTCAAACGGTTGACTGTCTTCAATCTCCCCCTCACGTGGAATCTTATACCCATCTTCTAATGGAGTCTTGACACTCTTCCCTCCAAGTCTACCTGCATCTTTCAAAAGATCAAGTGTATATTTTCTTTGAGAAAGGAATAAACCTTCTTTGGATCTACATATCTCAATCCAAAGGAAGTATTTCATTTCCCCCAAGTCTTTAATCTCAAAAACCGACTTTAGAAAGTCCTTGGTTGATTGAATCCCAACCTTGTCACTTCCTGTGATGATGATATCATCAACATACACAAGAAGGACTACTATACCTGAGGAAGTGGTCAAGGTGAAGAGAGTGTGGTCGAGTTCAGTCTTCTTGAAGCCCTTCCCATTGAGAGTTGTGCTCAACTTGGTGTACCATGCTCTAGGAGATTGCTTTAGACCATAAATGGCCTTCTTCAATCTCAGAACGTTTCCATCTTTAACCAAGTGCTCAAGACCAGGGGGGAAGCATGTACACCTCATCTTCAAGCTCTCCTTGAAGGAAGGCATTCTTCACATCCATTTGCCAAAGACCCCATTCTAAGTTCACAGCAAGGGAGAGAACTATCCGGATAGTATGCAGCTTGGCAACCGGAGCAAAGGTATCAATGTAGTCTTCTCCATAAGTTTGAGTGAAACCTCTTGCCACTAGTCTTGTCTTTTTCCTTTCAATCATCCCATTTGGAATATACTTGATAGTAAAGATCCATCTGCTGGTCACAGCCTTCTTCCCTTTTGGTAGCTTACTCTCAAACCAAGTATCATTTTTGATCATGGCGTCTGCTTCAGCTTCAACTGACTCCTTCCACTCCTTGTCTTGCACAGCCTCTTCATAGGATCTTGGTAACTGACTCTCATCCAAACTGATCATAAAGGCTTTGTTCTCTTCCGGGTAATGAATTAGATTGCAAACAACTTGGGCAGGATGAGCAACTGCTTGAGCATTATAGTATACCCGGTTGTTGATCCAGTTGGATGGAGGGTTTCTCACCCTTGTATTTCTCCTCAAGGGTTGAACTTCTTGAGCTGCTTCTGGTAGAGCCTCCTCAACCTCTTCTTCTTCATGGTTTCCATCTCCAACTTCTTCATCACCTTGGTCCACACCTTGATCATGTGTGGAACCTGATTCTTCATCATACTGCTCTTCTGGTTCATTTCCCCCCTCATGATCAAGGTGGGGTTCTTGTCCATTAGCCGTGGGAAGACCTTCTTGTTGTTGTCCTCCTCCACTCCTTGGATCCTGAGATAAGTTAATCCCAAGATTCTCCAGTATTATCCTCAAGTTGGCTGCCTTATCAGATAGCAAATCCTTGAGTTCTGCTTGATTCTTCTCCTCATAGAACCCTCGTTCTTCCACGAACTTCACATCTCTAGACACCACTACCCTTCTGGTTGCTGGATAATAACACTTGTACCCGTTCTGAGTTGGTGAATAACCAATAAACATCCCCTTTGTGCTTTTGGCCTCCAACTTGTTCCTTAGCTCCCCCGATTTATGAACAAAACAGAGGCAACCAAAGACCCTGATATGATCTAAGGCTGGTCTATGTTTGTTCAATACCTCAAAGGGTGATTGATCTTCAAGAACCTTAGTTGGGGTTCGGTTGATCAAATAACAATCAGTAGCCACAGCATCACTCCAAAACCTCTTTGGCACATTAGCTTGGAACTTCATGGACCTAGCAACTTCCATAAGGTGCCGGTTCTTCCTTTCAGCAACTCCATTCTGTTGTGGGGTGTAAGGACAGCTCGTTTGGTGAAGAATACCATGCTTGGATAGATGGTGCTTGAATGCTTGACTGGTATACTCCCCACCATTATCTGATCTAAAAATTTTCAGCTTCGCATTAAAATGGTTAGTCACATATGCTTGAAAATTTCTAAATGCATCAAGCACTCTATCCTTAGATGGAATCAAGGTTATCCAGGTGTATTTAGACTTCTCATCTATGAATGTGACAAAGTACTTATGGTTCTCCCTAGATAAGCAAGGGGCGGTCCAAACATCGGAGTGTATTAAATCAAAGCAGTGATCATAGATAGTAGAAGACTTTTGAAACACGGTTGTACAATGCTTGCCTAAGATACAAGCTTCACAATCATTATTTTCAAACATAACACCTGGAACCATTAAGCCTAAAGCCCTAACATGAGGATGTCCTAGTCTAGCATGCCACAAAGCATTTTTATTCAAAGCAGAAACAGAAGTAAAGGAACAACTATGATCAGGTAAAGAAGTAAGCTCCTCAAGCAAGTAAAGATCTCCTTTTGTAACTCCTTTCCCAATCAACCGACTGCTCTCAATATCCTGAAACTTCACATCATTAGGGCTAAAGATCACATTGCATTGCAAGTCATTAGTACATTTCTTAACTGATAACAAGTTTGAAGTAAACTCAGGCATGTAAAAGCATCTAGATTCTTTATCAAACAGTTTAAGCTTGCCTACACCCCTTATTGGAATTCTATCACCATTAGCTATCATAACATGTCCATGCGCATGCTCAATATCTCTAATCAGACTAGTGTCACTAATCATATGATGAGATGCACCTGAATCAACTATCAACGGTTTAGACATGTTACAAGCACTATGAGATAAACCAACATTCCTAGAGTGAGTATAAGTATTAGTGTTATCATGAATACTAGCAATCTTAGATGCACCAAAAGAGTACCCCCTGAGGTTACCAAAGATGTTACCATTGTCCTTGAGCATTTTGATGAGAGCATCCATCTCTGATCGGCGGATGAACTCATGCTCGTTTGGGCGGTTGGTTTAAGCCGTGTAGGACACTAGGGCTTTGTTCTCACAACCTTCAGTCTCCTGTGCCCGAGTAGATGGCCCGGCTCCACCCCCTCCTTGCTGATCACTCCCTCAATAGCTCACATTCGCCCTTGCATCTCTGTCCTTCATGAACTTGGATGGCTTGAGGTGAGGATGGAGGATCCAGCACTGATGCTTCTTGTGACCTTGTCTCTTACAATGATCACAGTTGCCATTGAACCTCCTTTCTTCAAAGCTTTTCACCTTGTTGGCTTGAGGTACCTCAGCTTGGTTAGCCAAGGTAAGTTCCCCCTTTCCTCCAAATAGACCCAACGATCCTTGCTCCTTTTGAATCTGTGCGCAGACTTCCTCCAAGGTGGGTAGCTTCTCTGCTCGCAAGATGTGTTTCACCAGATCATTGTAGCTAGAGTTAAGAGTCAGGAGCAAGCCAAAGACTTTATCTTGTTCCCTTCTCTCATTAAGCTCAGCTGGATCGATTGTGCTTGGCCTCAACATCTCAAGTTCAGACCACAAAGCTCTAAACTTTCCAAGGTGCTTTGTGAACTCCATGTCTTCTTGAGCTAGACTGTTGATGGCTCGCTTGATCTCAAACACACGAGTAAGGTTTGAGATGTTACCATATACCTTCTGAAGAGTGTCCCACAGGTCCTTTGCCTTCTCACAGTAGCTGTATGCCTCAAGGATAGACGGATCTAGAGAGCTTTGAAGGATAGACATCACCGTGTTGTCTTCCTGTTTCCACTTCACTTCATCACATACGACAACCTCCTTGTCGCCTTCACGAGTAATGAGCTTTGGAGCCTCACCCTCAAGGATGTGGTTCCACAAACCCTTACTCCCCACTGCTGTCTTCACCACACGAGACCATAGGAGATAGTTTCCCCCTTTAAGTATCACTGGAATCACGGTTGTTTTGTTACTATCCATCTTGAAGCTTTGCGGAATGAAAAAGGTGTTCTTGAGTGTTCTTCGTGAGATATGAAATCAAAACCCAGATTTATGAGAACCTGGCTCTGATACCATGAAAGAATGAGAAGAAACAGAGAATAAACGGATAGAATAGAGTTTGAGAGAGACTAGAAGAGATTTGGAGACTAAAAGCTTGAAACTTGGTTAAGAAACCATTTCGAGATGAAGAACACCAAGAACACTAGAGAGAAATAAGAGAGACTCGAAAATTGCTTGCTTTGATTAATGAGAGGAGTTACAAATATATAGGGGAGGAAACAAGGGTTTACAACGGGTAGAAGATAAGGTTTATGATAAGCTTTCTTGCCAAGTATGTGAGGTCAACCAGTCTTAGGCGCGCCTAATTCAAACTTGTGGCTGGAGTGCTTCACACGCGAGATTCCTTTGGCATCTTGACCAGATGCTCTTCCAGCACGAGCCAGCGTGTCCAATGCACGCCTCAGTCAAGCTTGGTTCGCTTGGTAACTAGTAAGAGTAACTCTGGGTCGAGTTACTCTTACCAGGGTAAGTTTTCTCGTCCAAGGTAAACTTTCTTTTACCCACTTGTACGGACCACTTGTACGGCCTTGTGCGGACCATCTGTACGGCCTTGTACGGACACCTCCAAACTTCTTCCTCTCCATTTCATAAGTCTTTTCCAGCCTTCCTAATAGATCATAACTCCATCTCTTATTCGGTTTAACAAGTGTGAAGAAAGTTGGGGACTTTAGGCATGGAGAGTCCAAGGGAAGGTCCATGGAAGAAGGAGGTGTTGGGTCGCAACCAAGAGCTCCTGATCTTGCCATGAATCAAAGGTGTTCAAGGAACTAACACTAGTTCCTTGTTTGTAAGAACTTACTGTCCCTTGTTATAAAGCTTGATACTTTATGAACTGAATGTGTTGTGTGATGTGTTTGAGACCTGAGGATGTGTTTAAGATTGCTAGATATGAAGTTCAGAATCTATCCCAGGATGTTTAGATGACTCGTTTTGAATGGTTGAATGTCTAAAGTGCTTGCTCCAGTTCTAAATGTTGCTTGACATGATATTAGATAGTATGTTCTGAATCTGCTTGCATACATGAATAGAAACTGATTTAAAGTGAAGCATTTGGGTCTGGTGTTTGGAAATGGCAGTGATGCTTAGTCTCTGTTCTTATGAATGTCTTGCTAGGATGATAGATAGTTGTATCTAATCCGTTTTGCATTCATGAAGTGAATGGGTTAAGGCTGTTGCATACTCTTGTCATTGGGGCTGCCTTAAGGTTGAGACACCTAGACTGATGTCTAAGGGTCGTTTAAGGCAGGGAATGGTTGCCTAAGTACTTTGTGATAGCATTTAGAGAGTGGTAAGCTTGCATTAGATGGATCTCAATGATAATGAGATGCTGTCTAAGTGCAAAGCTTGT
Organism: Moricandia arvensis; assembly: GCA_905132765.1. Taxonomy (NCBI): domain Eukaryota; kingdom Viridiplantae; phylum Streptophyta; class Magnoliopsida; order Brassicales; family Brassicaceae; genus Moricandia; species Moricandia arvensis. The sequence continues at coordinate 24,409 of CAJHQP010003469.1, forward strand.
GACATTGGTGATCAAACTTGATGATTAGTCAGGGTTTGATCCCAATGCAAATGTGTCTTATCTTGTTTGGAGTTTGAGTATTGTTTCAGGTTCACAAGGAGTGTGCTTTGTTCAGTACCTATCCAAGACAAGAGGAAGGCTTGGTCCATTGTGTGGAGCAATGGGAAGGTTCTTGGTGTAGTTGCCGGTTATAAGAAGCGCAGGCCATGAAGGTTGTTGAGCTCCTGGTTCAAGACACACAAGAAGAGAAGGTCATCACTGAAGCTTGAGGAGGCCGGTGACCTGAGGGTACTTGAAGCTGAAGACATGGAGGTGGACCAGTGGTTTAAGCGCAGCTGTTGGGGTGGTGTGCTCCTGGTTTGGATGCTCATTCAGGCTCACTTTCAAGCTTGAACCTAGACTCAATTCAAGCTTGAGGTGGGGAATTGAGTGAGCTACCTGTTGATATAAGTTCAAGACCTGGTTCCTCCTCACCATTGCACCAGGAATAGAAGATGGAGCCATCCGGGTTTAGACATTGGCGAGTCTAGACAAGAGAGTGGGCAGAGCACTCTTGGCTGTGTGAAGAAGAAGGTGACTCTACAATGCGGCTTCTGAAGTGAGGTGGTTGAAGAGTTAGCTGAGGTATCTTCCAGCATTCCATTCAAGGTGGCGAGATCAGAAAGGAGTGGGCAGTGGTGTGTTGATCAAGATCATGAAGCTGTCCTTCCAAGCTTGACTTGTTCCACATGGTCAAGCTTGAGGGGGAGTATTGAGAAGCTTCAATGATCTGTGAAGATGGAGTCCTTGGTGGTTATTAAAGAAGAAGAAGCAACAAAGGCTGAGAAGGATGATGGTACTCAATGGAGTTTGTATCTTGGTCATCCGAGCACTTAACCCAACAAGAAGTTGGGTGAAAGGGGGAGAGACCAAGATCAGTATGAAATGAGCTAGATGAGCTCAAGAAGAGATAGTGGTGTGCAATGAGAGTCGGTCCAGACTTGCACCACAGTGAGGGCCATGATCCAGAGTTCTTTGTGTCCACCACACTGGTTAAGACACAAAGAACCCAATGGCCAATCCCTAGGCCTTGAAGGAGCTTACTCTTTTCCTTATGAGGGTTTTATCCCTAAGGAGGGTTTTCTCTCATAAGGTTTTTAATGAGGAGTGACTTCAGGGTTCCAAGCTTGACTCAGGATCTATAGAGTCAAGCTTGAGGGGGAGTATTAACCTGAAGTGATGAAATGTCACTAAGGTTATGTGCAAAGTTCGGGTTAAACTCCTAAGAAGGTCTGGAAAGACTTAAGGAGTATCTTGAATCTTATGCAATGCTGGAACAAGGTCTAATAAGAGTTTATATTGGAGGGAGAAGGCATTGGAGAAGTTTGGGCGAGTTTGGGAGCATTTGGGTTGGATGCCGTACGGACTGTACGGACCGTACGGACATGGGCGACCCAAAACACTTTATGGGTTGACCTAAGAATGAAAATAGGAAATGTGCAAAGTTCGGGTTGAGTTGTACGGATATGTACGGACGGGTGGTCCGTACATTGTCCAATCCGTACAAGAACCTTCCCGGAATCAACCAAGGAGAAGTGGATAAGGTCCAAAGATATTATGGCGAGTTGGTCTTACCTTGAGGAGATGCCAAAGGGATATTCCATCAAGGAAGAGCCAAGGAAGCTGCTGGGAAGTTACCTTTACAGCCTTTCCACGCCCTGGCTCAATCTCAGCCATATACTCTCCAAGGAAGAAGCTGTCCACATATTCAGTCCACAAAACCAGCTATGGACAGTCTGTCCAAGCGTGTGAAGGTTCTGGACCAAGTAATTCAAAGTGGCGCCCTTGCTTTTGTTGACTCCACATGCTTTCCTCCTTTAGGTTTAGACTTGTATCCAGCACTCATTTATCTATTTAAAGACCCTCTTGGGCGATTGTAAACATTAAGGGAGTAAGGGGGAAAACCCCTCTCCACTTCCAGAAATAAAGCTTGTTGTGTTCTTGATTCGAATCCCTCTCAAGTCTTCCCCTTTCTTAGTCTTTTAATCTCTCTTAGTCTCTCTTAGTCTCTGATTCTGATTCAAGTTCACACAAGTAAACCAGAACCCTTTCTCTTCATCATCTCGTGTTCATCCTTGCCTTAGAGGCTTGTTCATCACACACAAACCCAGATCCTTATACTCTGGTGAAAATCCAACACTTAACTTCATCACATACGACAACCTCCTTGTCGCCTTCACGAGTAATGAGCTTTGGAGCCTCACCCTCAAGGATGTGGTTCCACAAACCCTTACTCCCCACTGCTGTCTTCACCACACGAGACCATAGGAGATAGTTTCCCCCCTTAAGTATCACTGGAATCACGGTTGTTTGGTTACTTTCCATCTTAAAGCTTTGCGGAATGAAAAAGGTGTTCTTGAGTGTTCTTCGTGAGATATGAAATCAAAACCCAGATTTACGAGAACCTGGCTCTGATACCATGAAAGATTGAGTAGAAACAGAGAATAAACGGATAGAATAGAGTTTGAGAGAGACTAGAAGAGATTTGGAGAACTAAAGCTTGAGACTTGGTTAAGAAACCATTTCGAGATGAACACCAAGAACACTAGAGAGAAATAAGAGAGACTCGAAAATTTCTTTTTTGATTAATGAGAGGAGTTACAAATATATAGGAGAGGAAACAAGGGTTTACAACGGGTAGAAGATAAGGTTTAGGATAAGCTTTCTCGCCAAGCATGTGGAGTCAACCGGTCTTAGGCGCGCCTAATTCAAACTTGTGGCTGGAGTGCTTCACACGCGAGATTCCTTTGGCATCTTGACCAGATGCTCTTCCAGCACGAGCCAGCCTGTCCAACGCGCGCCTCAGTCAAGCTTGATCCGCTTGGTAACTAGTAAGAGTAACTCTGGGTCGAGTTACTCTTACCTGGGTAACTTTTCTCGTCCAAGGTAAACTTTCTTTTACCCACTTGTACGGCCTTGTACGGACCATTTGTACGGCCTTGTATGGACACCTCCAAACTTCTTCCTCTCCATTTCATAAGTCTTTTCCAGCCTTCCTAATAGATCATAACTCCATCTCTTATTCGGTTTAACACTAAGCACATCCAGCTCTGCCCATAAGCTTCTGAACTTGCCAAAATATTGATTGAACTCTACTTCCTCCTGGCTTAGGTTGTTGATAATCCTCTTGACTTCAAACACATGACTCAGGTTGGAGAGATTACCATAAACAGTTTGCAGACTCTCCCATAGATCCTTGGCGGTTTCACAATGTGAGTAAGCCTCCAAAATTGATTCTGATAGAGAGTTGTGGATGATCTCAAGTGGTTGTTTGATGTGGTCATGGACCGGATCACTAAGGAGAACAAGGAGAGTCTAGATGAGCCACATGAAGCCACATTGCACCAGCAGCCTGGTGATGATGCTCTAGCCATTCCTGAAGGTCCCATGACTCGTTCCAGAGTCAAGAAACTTAAGGAGAATGTTGTTGGATTACTCACTTCACATCCACAACAAGAAGAAAGTCTTGGACAAGGTTTGATCCGAGATGTCTTGATCACCATTCAAGCCATCTCTACATCAAGCTGAGTTAGTGTCTAGGCAAGACATTTGGTGCGTGCTCTTTTCCTTGCTTTTGGTTTTGTCCCACGAGGTTTTCCGGAGGAAGGTTTTTAACGAGGCCACAACTTGTCTTACACATCACTTAGGCTCTATCTCGGCCCAAGACTAGCAGAAGTATTACATTTTAAGCTTATGTTATTTTAAACTATAGTTTTCCTTTTTACTATTTTCGAAACCCTAGAGAGCATGTTCTCTGGTTTCCTTTTATTTAAAGGGTTCTCCTAACCCTATTGTATTCTCAAGCAACCTTTTATTCAACGAGTTATTTTCTCTCTTGACGGCTCTCTCTCTCTAGAAGTTGTCGAGTTCTGGTGTGTAATATCCAGAGACCTAAGGGTGTTTACTTGGTGTGTCATATCCGAGTTATTCATCTAGGAGTATCAAGAGTCCTCTCATCCCTCTTGTGTCACCAATCGATCCACAACCTTGAAGAACTTGAGTCCCTGATTCGTTCTTGCAAGGATCTATCCATCCCCATCAACCAAAGAGCATCCTAGGGACGCATCAAGTGGTATCAGAGCAACTTTGGTTTGGGAAGTACTCGTTCTCTCTTGTTTCTTTTTGTTTCATCAGTATTAAACCTTTGTTAAGCAGTAGATCTAATCTGTTTAGGGCTGCTCGAATTTCATAGAGATTAGACAAGGTTTAAGACTTTTTCCTTTTTGCTTGCGGAAACCCTAGAGAGATAAACCTAGCCGCATAAGTTGTTTGCTCTTTAAATCTCTTTGTTTCATCTGCTAATCAACTTAATCATCTTGAACACGAGTAGATTTAGGTTGTTTAGGCTGCTAGAAAACCTTAGAGAAGTTTAGACAAAGATTAAAGAATTTCCTTTTTGCTTGAAATCGGAAACCCTAGTTCCATTTTTTTAGCCGATTATCCTTTTTGCTTTTTGTCTTGCAAAACAAGCTTTAGTTTGTGTTTACCTTTTTCCTTTTTGCTTGTCTTGTTACCTAGAATCCTTTTACTGGTTATATTGTTTTCCTTTGTGCAGGAAGCATGGGATCCGAGTCTGAAGAAGAAGCTGAACTCGTCAGGAAGAACAAGCTACTCATGGAAGCCATGACTGCTCAACTGAACCAGAATATGGTAGCAACCATGACCGAGATGATGAGGACCAACCTCAATGAGATCCGGAGAGAGTTCAGAGAAGAAGTCAGAAGAGCTACTGGTCAAGGAACCAACCGAGAGGCTAGGAGAGAAGAGAGACCTCATGCAACTCGACAAGAGCATGCTGGTTATGAGGAGACTGACAACGAGTATGAACATATCAGTTCATCCTCAAGACAAAGCCAAAGAAGACATAGGCGTGGACAAGAAGGAAGGACAAACCAGGGAGATGAGCTTGCTGGTTTAAAGATCAAGATACCCCCATTCCATGGCAAAGCTGATCCGGATGCCTACCTTGAGTGGGAGAAGAAGATTGAGTTGGTCTTTCAGTGTAAGCAGTACACAAACCACAAGAAGATTCAGATTGCTGCTACTGAATTCTATGACTATGCTCTAAGTTGGTGGGATCAGTACATCACAACTCGTAGAAGGAATGGAGAGGAACCAGTAGAGACTTGGACAGAGATGAAGTCTATCATGCGCAAGAGGTTTGTTCCAAGCCATTACCACAGAGACTTGCACCACAGGCTCAGGAAGCTTACTCAAGGTTCAAGATCAGTGGAGGAGTACTACCAGGAGATGGAGTTGCTCATGCTAAGAGCTAGCATATCAGAAGATAGAGAAGCCACCATGTCAAGGTTCCTGTGTGGTTTAAACCGAGAGATACAAGACAATGTTGAGATGCAACATTATGTGGAGCTTGAAGAGATGTTACACAAGGCTATTCTTGTGGAACAACAGCTCAAGAGGAAGGGACATTCACGCAATCACTATGGCTCTAACCGGTTACACAACACCAAGGAAGAGAAGTCACCTTATCCTAAGGAGTCTAAACCGTTTCATAAAGACAACAAGTCCTATCCGAGGGAAGAAACCAAACCAAGCAGTGTTCTTGACAAGGGCAAAGGCAAGGTTGAAGCTTCTACTTCCAGAGCTCGTGATGTCAAGTGTTTCAAGTGCCAAGGACGAGGTCATTATGCCAATGAGTGTACCAACAAGAGAGTCATGATCTTGCTGGAAAATGGTGAGTATGCCTCAGAAGATGACAACACCGAGTCTGACCAAGAAGAGAGTGAAGAGGAGCATGAAGAAGGACCAGTCCAGGGGAAGCTCTTAGTGGCAAGAAGGCTTCTAAGCTTGCAAACCAAGACTGAGGAGCTAGAGCAACGAGAAAACCTATTATACACCCGGTGGTTGGTCCAAGGAAAAGTGTGTAGCCTCATTGTTAATGCAGGCAGTTGTGTGAATGCTGCTAGTGAGACAATGGTTAAGAAGTTGGGATTGAAGGTTCAGAAGCATCCCAAACCTTACCGGCTACAATGGCTGAATGAAGAAGGCACCATGAAGGTTTCAAGTCAAGTGCTCATTCATTTAGCCATAGGAAGATATGAAGATGAAATCTTGTGTTATGTGTTGCCTATGGAAGCTGGTCACATACTTCTTGGGAGACCTTGGCAATCTGATCGCCGAGTTATCCATGATGGCTTCACCAACAAGCACTCCTTTGAGTTCAAGGGTCGCAAGACTGTCCTGGTTCCCTTGACACCTAAGGAAGTTCAACAAGATCAGATTCAACTCCAAAAGAAGAAGGAGATTGATCTTAAACCGGCTGGAACTAAGCAGCCAAACTTCTATGCTAACATGGGTGATATCAAAAGAACTCTTTACTCTAAACAATCTGCTATCTTACTTGTGTTTAAAGAAGCTCTTTTGAACTTAACAGATTCTACACCGGTGTATCCGAGTGAAATGGTTTCTCTTTTGCAGGAGTTCCAAGATGTATTTCCAGAGGACAATCCCATTGGGTTACCTCCTTTGAGAGGGATTGAGCACCAGATAGACTTTGTTCCAGGATCTACACTTCCAAACCGTCCAGCATACAGAACCAACCCGGTTGAGACCAAGGAGTTGCAAAGACAAGTAGAGGAACTCATGGAGAAGGGCTATATCCGAGAGAGTTTGAGCCCATGTGCTGTACCAGTGCTCCTAGTGCCTAAGAAGGATGGTACATGGCGTATGTGTGTTGATTGTAGATCAATCAACAACATCACAGTGAAGTATCGCCACCCTATACCTAGACTTGATGATATGCTTGATGAATTGCATGGTTCTTGCATCTTTTCTAAGATAGATTTAAAAAGTGGATATCATCAGATTAGGATGAAAGAAGGAGATGAATGGAAGACTGCATTTAAAACTAAACATGGATTATATGAGTGGTTAGTTATGCCATTTGGATTAACCAATGCACCTAGTACATTCATGAGATTAATGAATCATGTTCTTAGATCATTCATAGGCATCTCTGTTGTTGTATACTTTGATGACATCTTAGTATATAGCAAGAACTTAGAAGAGCATCTAGAACATCTTAGGGCTGTCCTGAATGTTTTGAGGAATGAAAAGCTTTATGCCAACTTGAAGAAGTGCACCTTTTGCACGGATAACTTGGTTTTTCTAGGCTTTGTTGTGAGTGCAGATGGAGTTAAGGTCGATGAGGAGAAGATGAAAGCCATCAAAGACTGGCCGAGTCCAACCACAGTAGGAGAAGTGAGAAGCTTCCATGGGCTTGCTGGGTTCTATAGGCGATTTGTGAGAGACTTTAGCACCATTGCAGCTCCCTTGACTGAAGTGATAAAGAAGGATGTCGGATTCAAGTGGGGAGAAGCACAAGAGAAGGCTTTCCAATGCCTAAAAGAGAAGCTTACTCAATCACCTCTTCTTATGCTTCCTGACTTTACAAAAACTTTTGAAATAGAATGTGATGCCTCAGGAATTGGAATTGGTGCTGTATTGATGCAGGATAGGAAACCCATTGCCTACTTCAGTGAGAAGCTTGGAGGAGCCACTCTCAACTATGCAACCTATGACAAGGAACTCTATGCCTTGGTGAGGGCCTTGCAAACATGGCAGCATTACCTATGGCCCAAGGAGTTTGTCATCCACACTGATCATGAGTCCCTAAAGTATCTAAAAGGGCAGAGTAAGCTTAGCAAGAGACACGCAAGATGGGTTGAGTTCATAGAGACCTTCCCATACGTGATCAAGTATAAACAAGGTAAGGAGAACATAGTTGCTGATGCACTATCTCGGAGGTATGTTCTCTTGACCACTCTAGATGCTAAGTTACTTGGGTTTGAGCAGATAAAAGATATGTATGATACTGACCATGATTTCAAGGAAGCTTATGCATCTTGTGAGAAGTTTGCTGCAGGGCATTACTTTAGACAAGAAGGTTTCTTGTTTTATGACAATAGATTGTGTGTGCCTAACTGCTCTTTGAGAGATCTCTTTGTCAGGGAATCCCATGGGGGCAGTCTAATGGGACACTTTGGGATTGCCAAGACCTTAAAAGTTTTGCAGGATCACTTCTATTGGCCGCACATGAAGAGAGATGTGGAGAGAATCTGTGGGAGGTGTGCTACTTGCAAGCATGCCAAGTCCCAAGTCCAATCCCAGGGTTTGTATACTCCTTTACCCATTCCACACCATCCCTGGAATGACATTTCCATGGACTTTATTGTTGGATTACCTAGGACTAGAACATGAAAGGATTCAATCTTTGTTGTTGTTGATAGGTTCTCTAAGATGGCACATTTCATAGCATGTCATAAGACTGATGATGCATTGCACGTTGCTAACCTGTTCTTTAAAGAAGTTGTTCGTTTACATGGCATGCCTAGGACTATAGTTTCTGATAGGGACACTAAGTTTCTTAGTTACTTTTGGAAGACTCTTTGGTCTAAGCTAGGCACTAAACTGTTGTTTTCTACTACATGTCATCCACAAACTGATGGACAAACTGAAGTAGTTAATAGAACTCTAGGAACACTCCTGCGTGCATTCATTAGAAAGAACTTAAGAACTTGGGAAGAATACTTACCACACTGTGAATTTGCATACAATCATGCCATGCATTCTGCTTCTAAGTATTCACCTTTTGAAATTGTTTATGGGTTCAATCCCACCTCTCCTTTGGATCTAATGCCTTTACCTGAGTGTGAAAGGATCAGTTTAGACGGTAAGAAGAAAGCAGAGATGGTCCAACGAATCCATGAGAAGGCTAGACAAAACATTGAGCAGAAAACCAAGCTTTATGAGAAGCAAGCCAACAAGGGAAGGCGTGTGAGGGTCTTTGAAGTCGGTGACCAAGTTTGGGTCCACCTGAGGAAGGACAGGTTCCCCAACGAGAGGAAGTCCAAGCTGATGCCAAGGGTTGATGGACCTTTCGAGATCATCCACAAGATCAATGACAATGCCTACAAGCTTGATCTCCAAGGTAAGTACGATGTATCAAATAGCTTCAATGTCACTGACTTGTCCCCTTTTGTTGTAGATGAACCTGATTTGAGGACAAATCCTTTTCAAGAGGGAGGGGATGATGTGATCATGGACCGGATCACTAAGGAGAACAAGGAGAGTCTAGATGAGCCACATGAAGCCACATTGCACCAGCAGCCTGGTGATGATGCTCTAGCCATTCCTGAAGGTCCCATGACTCGTTCCAGAGTCAAGAAACTTAAGGAGAATGTTGTTGGATTACTCACTTCACATCCACAACAAGAAGAAAGTCTTGGACAAGGTTTGATCCGAGATGTCTTGATCACCATTCAAGCCATCTCTACATCAAGCTGAGTTAGTGTCTAGGCAAGACATTTGGTGCGTGCTCTTTTCCTTGCTTTTGGTTTTGTCCCACGAGGTTTTCCGGAGGAAGGTTTTTAACGAGGCCACAACTTGTCTTACACATCACTTAGGCTCTATCTCGGCCCAAGACTAGCAGAAGTTTACATTTTAAAGCTTATGTTATTTTAAACTATAGTTTTCCTTTTTACTATTTTCGAAACCCTAGAGAGCTTGTTCTCTGGTTTCCTTTTATTTAAAGGGTTCTCCTAACCCTATTGTACTCAAGCAATTATCAATCAACGAGTTTCTTTTCTCTCTTGACGGCTCTCTCTCTCTAGAAGTTGTCGAGTTCTGGTGTGTAATATCCAGAGACCTAAGGGTGTTTACTTGGTGTGTCATATCCGAGTTATTCATCTAGGAGTATCAAGAGTCCTCTCATCCCTCTTGTGTCACCAATCGATCCACAACCTTGAAGAACTTGAGTCCCTGATTCGTTCTTGCAAGGATCTATCCATCCCCATCAACCAAAGAGCATCCTAGGGACGCATCATTGTTGGTCCTCTCTGACCCACTTGTCTTCATCCCTCACGAAAATAACCTGACCATCCTCTTGAGTCATCCTCTTTGAAGCGTCAGCCTTCATGATATGGCTGTCCAAAGTCCATGACTTCCCAAGGTGACTCTGGCCACTCTTGACCAAAGTAAATAGTTAGTACGCTCAAGGGTTACTGGAATCAAGCTTCTCCTTTCTATTTTCCATGGTAGACATTCTTTTACCCAATGAATAAAGCTATTGTCCAGTGGGTAAATATGAAGAACACAGAAATTTAAAAAAAAAACAGAAAAGAATGAGAGCTTTGAATAACCAGAGAGTTGAGAAGCTTATGTTGGAATTCATGAGTGTTTGTCTCATATCAAGAGAGTATTCAGTTAACTTGTAACTGAATCCTCTTCAACCATACAACAGGAACTCACCATTTAAGGGAAGAGACAACCAACTTGTGATTGAATCCTCATACACAGCTTACTATATAACCAAGAATCCTAGACAATAAACTGGTTTTGTTGAAGCAGAAACTCTCTAGTATGAATCTAATCCTTCAGAAGTAACACAACACTTAGAGTTTGTGTACTTAAGATGAAGAGGATTTTAGAATCAGTAATCTAGAGATTAAGAGAATATAAAGAAGAGTTTAGAGTGGGTTTGACAAGTATTAGGCTGCCTTAAGAGAGATAGAGTTAAGGCAGCCTCTAAACCCTAATGCTTAACTCCTTACATTGTGAATATTGTTTAGACACAAGAAAGAGAGAAAGAGAAACGAGCTTAGAGAGAGAAACTTGTCTATTGATTCTGGTAAATGTTACAAGAGAGGGTGAAGGTCTTTAAATAGACAATCACTTACAATAAACAATTACTAAAACAAGGAATTATAAACAAATAATTCTGTAGGGATGAGAAGAGGCCAAAGGGGATACAGCCAAGGGAGGCACGTCCAGAGGAGGAGAAAGGGACAGGAGAGAGATAGTGACCAGGTCTGATGAGTGAAAGTGACAGGCCAGCAACAGCTTTCTCCTTAAGCTTAACATGTGACTTTCTTCCATATTTGAATTTGAATCTGGTCAACCCTATACCAACTGTTTCCTTAGCTTCTGGAGACCCTCAGCTCGTGTTCCCATCAGTACCTTGCCTCCCAAGGCAAGTTAGGTCATAGTAGATTGCTTGTGATCCAAGTCTGTACAAACAGAACCAGATTGGCTTCTCTTGATGAACTTATCCTTGGATCATCAACCATCTTCTTCTTCTGGTCATCCCTTTATTTATTTCAATACTCCCCCTCAAGCTTGACCATAGGAGATCCTTGGAAAAGCTTGGAACTGAGAGCACTTGCCTCATTAAAAACCTAAGTGTGGAAAACCTTTTGGGATAAAACCATCATTTAGGGAAAAAGAGTGCAACTACCTCAGCCTAGGGATTGGCCAGAGTGGACACTCAACAAAGAGGTCAGGTCCCATATACGAAAAACTTAAAGGAGACTACTCAAATTGCGGATGAGGAGGCACAGGACCCGGTCAAGCAGAGTTCGCTGCGAATTCCTAAATCTGAGGAGGAAATCTCGGAAGTCGATCAACCAACAACCACATGAAGCTAAAAACTATATAAGAGGAAGAACAACAAGAAAAGAGGACACGATCGATAGACACTATCTCTTAAACATTTTTCTATCTTTGTAATCACTGTAAAAGCATCTTTTGTAACCAGACCTTTATCAGAATCATCAATACAATCATATTTATCCTTCAAGTTCTTACGGGATTCAGCCCGCGTTATCTTTCCCTAAATCTTAACCTGATCTTAAAATCAGGAGGTGAGTTTATTCCCTCACAGTAAGTACCAGCAGTAATGTCAAGGAGTAGTAGAAGGAGTTTAGCATCTCATGGTGGCGTCAAGGTGAATGGAAGAAGCAGAAGCTAGAAGCAAATGGTGACATCAACAATGGATCAAGGAAGCCGCACGAAGCAATATTAACCGGGAGTATGCAAGGAAACATCAAGGAGAAGAAGTGGAAGACATGGTGGAAGACTAAAGGAAGAAGCAGTTAGGAACAAGCTCAAGGAAGTTAGGAAGATGGTCGTGGAAGATAGAAGTTCCTTGTGAATTCGGGGACGAATTCATTTAAGGAGGGGAGAATGTAATACCCCTGACCTAGAGTACCAAGTCAACATAAGTCGACGGATGTAGATTGAGCCACCCAAGTATGGAGAAGATTTAAGAAGACTTGAATAGAGATTCAGTCGAAGCAAATTGAAGAATGGTCGAGTAAACGTGAAGATTGGTCGAGAATCTAGCTGGAATGGATCGCATGGACGAAGACGATATTTTGAAGATTGGTGAACTAGGAGTATCTTCACATAGATTAGTCAAGGGAGTAGTATGGAGACATATGGTCGTGACAAAATCAAGATGGTTCAGGAGGAATCAAGAGTTGGACGAAAATATAGTCTTTTTGGTCGAAATGGGTGCGGTCGAGCCGATTATCGATTTTCAAGCAAGGAAATGAAATGGAAGCTTCTTGGAATGGTTTTTCCTAGTCAACTACATTCAGATGAAGATTTTAGGAGTTGGTGACGTGGCCAAGAAATGGTGACCAAGGATGACATGGCGATGACGTGGCACACACTCATTGGTAGCGATGGATGATGTGGCGATGTACACATGGCGATTTCTCATTGGCTGGAAAGGAAACTTGGCGACCAAGCTACTGATCTTCTAGAAGGTGAAGACTTGCCTTGCAAGGGTAGAAGACTTGGTGAGCAATCTAAGGAAAGATCTAGAATGGGAAGCTTGCAAGTTAAGTTTTGTGAGTGGGACACATGTCCACAAAACTTCATGCAAAGTGTCCACATGTCCCACCCAACCTCAGCCCCCATTCCCTATAAATACCACACCCCTCTCCTTCATTTTTCCCATCCCAAAACCGAGAGCAAACCTTAGAGAGAGAGAGTGGTGATTTTTGAGAGAGAAACCAAAGTTTTAGAAAAGTTTTCTTAAGTTTCGGTTTTCTTAACTTAGCGTTTTTTTTTAGGAAGATCTAGGTAGTCCATTTAGGAGCGATTCAGGTGAGGTCCCTGGATACTTTTCTTAGTTTATTTTTATAGGTTAGGAGGTTAAGACCATGAGTCTTAAGTGAAGACCCGGGGCATATATTAATCGTTTTTATGCAGTGCCCCGGATGAGTGTATGTGTACATGCACGCTTTGATTGTAGTTTGTTGTGTAGTTTAGTTTTAGTTTATTAGTTTAGTTATTATTGCTTGTTGAACCACAAGAGGTTGAGTAGTACTCTCTCTTGTGGGTGTGTATTGCTTGCTTGCTTGCGAGGTTTGAGCTTCGCTCCCTCTTGTTTGTTTAGTTGTTTGTAGTTTAGCTTAGTTTAGTTACTTGTAGTTATTGCTTGTGAGGTTTGAGCTTCGCTCCCTCTTGTTTGTTTGTTGTGTCTAGATTAGGATTGTTTGTTATTTTTATTTGTATGTCCCTGGTCTAGACTAAGCAAGCCATGTTGGTTAGAGGTTGAGCTCCCTCATGCGTGTTGTATTTCTTTCTTGTCTTGGTCTAGACTAGTGGATGGGGCCATCCCGGTGGTATATCCCTCGCGGTGGGACTCTCCGGTGATGTGCTTGTGACCATGGAGTTAGATTGGGGGCAGCCCAATTCTTCATGGCGGAGTGACCTACCCTTCAAGACTTGTCAATGTAAAGTGGGTCGCTCCCATGGACAAGCGCTACATGACGATGTAGCCCGGTGGTATATCCCTTGCGGTGGGACTCTCCGGTCATGATGTTTCTCGACCACGTGACTTTTGTGTTTGTGGTCGAGAGTTTTCAGAAGGGGGATCAGGGCTCCGTGTGTTAGGGATCCCGGGGATGTTGAGCTTGGCTCCGTCCTTTGGTGTACTCGAGTGTTTTTATTTTCTTTGTTTGTTGAGTCTAGGATCGAGTCTAGATTGCTTGTTTATTTTATTGTCTGTTTGCTTGCTTGTTTATTTTATTGCTTTCGTTGCTTGATTGTTTGATTGTTTGATTGATTGTTTGTTTGTTGTTTGTTTGTTTGAGCATGGGCTGGGGAGGGTTAGTTGTTTAGGATCTCACTGAGTAATTTAGATTACTCATCCCTCTCCTACTATGCAGGTTACCTGTAGGTGGGAAGCTTAGGCGCGGAACGCAAGGCAACCGGTGAAGATTTGGTGGCATAAGCATAAGCAAAGATTAGATTTTCAAATGTATTTTTGACTCCTTTTCTTTTATTTTATTTTATTTTGGCCCTTTGGCCCGAGCGCTCAAACTCTGATATTTTGTAAACGCTTTCCATCTACTATTAATAAAATGAATATTTTATATTCGCTGTTGTTGTGCTAATGATATAGACCTTGTCCGGGTCGACACAACTCGTCGACCGTGGTACGGGTTGCAAAGCCTTAGGCCGTGGTCGGCGAGGACATAGCGAACCTGGACGGATTGGTCGAGGATCTTGATTCGTTCTTGATCTTTGGTCGATCCGACCGGCGAGCTATACTTGTGGCGCTCCCGGGCCGTTCTGGGTTTAGTCCGGCCCAGTACAGTTCGGGGGTGTTACATCCATAGCATACTTCCTTTGAGACAGAAACAATCCTTCTTTGGATCTGCACACTTCAATACCAAGAAAGTACTTGAGCTCTCCAAGATCCTTGATATCAAATACTGATTTCAGAAAGGCCTTAGTTGCCTGAATCCCTTCCTTGTCACTCCCTGTGATGATAATATCATCAACATAAATCAAGATAACAACAATGCCTTTTGGACCAGTCAGTGTGAAGAGAGTATGATCCGCCTCTGACTTTCTAAACCCTCTTCCATTCAATGTGGTGCTTAGCTTGTGATACCAAGCCCTTGGTGATTGCTTCAAACCATAAATTGCTTTCTTCAGCCTCAACACATTTCCTGGTTTGACTAGATGCTCTAAACCAGGAGGAGGATGCATGTATACCTCACCTTCTAACTCTCCTTGTAAGAAAGTATTCTTCACATCCATTTGCCATAAATCCCATTCCAAGTTAGTGGCAATTGAGAAAATAATCCTGATAGTGTGAAGCTTTGCTACTGGTGCAAATGTGTCAATGTAATCCTCCCCATATGTCTGAGTGAATCCCCTTGCTACCAGCCTTGTCTTACGCCTCTCCACCTTTCCATTTGCCAAATATTTGATTGTGAAAACCCACTTGCTTGTCACTGCCTTCTTGCCTTTTGGGAGCTTAGCTTCATACCAAGTGTCATTGACTATCATAGCATTGGTTTCATTTCCAACAGAGTCTCTCCACTCTTCAAGCTCCATTGCCTCTTCATATGATCTTGGAATATATTCCTGATCCAATTCCCCAATGAACACTTGATGTTCCTCTGGATACTGAGCAAGAGAGCACACTGCTCTTATTGGATGAGCCACTGCTTCAGCATTAAAATAAACTCTTGTGTTCATCCAGTTTGATGCAGGTTTCTTAATTCTGGTACTTCTTCTTAGTGGCTGGACCTGATTTGTTTCTTCTTCTTCATCAGATTCTGTTACATCATTCTGATGCAAAGGTTCTTGTTGTTCTTGTTGCCTTTCATCCTGATCATGAGTTTCTTGTTGATTCCCCCCTTCAGGATCAGTATGAATAGCTTCCACAGCTTCATCAACCCCATTTTCATCAACTACAGTCTCTGGACCAGGTTCAGCTTCAGGAGGATTCCTCCTTGTTTCTTGACTCGCCTGAGGCATGCCAATACCAAGATTCTCCAGTATGATCCTGAGGTTTGTGGCTTTCTCTGATGCTTGGGATAAATCCTTCAAATCATCCCAACTCTTCTCCTCATAGTATCCCTTTGTCTCCAAAAACTTCACATCTCTTGATACTAACACCCTTCTTGACATTGGATCATAACACTTATAACCCTTTTGTGTTGGTGAGTATCCAATGAACATAGCTTTTGAGCTTTTAGCATCAAGCTTGTTCCTCTGCTCCCCTGGTATCTGTTAACCTGAAGTGATAAACCATCTCACTAAAGGTTAATGTGCAAAGCTTGGGCAAAACCCACTTAGAGACTGATCAAGGTCTAAGGAGGGTCCAGAAGCTTATGCAGAGCTAGAACAAGGTTCAGGAGGGGTTTACTATGAAGGAAGAAGGCTTGGGAGAAGTTTGGGATCAAATGGGTCGATGTGCAAAGTTCGGGTCGTCCGTACTGTACGGCCGTACGGACTGTACGGCCTGTACGGACGGGCCGACCCGGGAAACTTAATATTCGACCATTTGAAGACATTTTAGGTTTGTGCAAAAACCGGGTCAAGTTGTACGGACCAAACCCTAAATCCGTACAACCCTAGGACTTACCTTGCATCCCAAGTCACAGAGAAGCTTCAATGGTGAAGGAAGGAGTCTCGGATGCTTTATGGAAGAAGATGGGATCAGAATGGCATCTTGGAAGAGGATCTGCGAGATGCTCCTTGCTGTGACCGTTTGTGGATAAGGTTGATGCCTTTACAGGCTGGAAAGGAAGGGGAGCTTGGACTATGAACCTGGACAGTTCACTGGACAGATACATTAACCTTGCTAGGCGATTCTCAGCCAAGTTCTCTCTTGACCGGCCAGGCTGTCTCCAAGCATGTGAAGCCTCTGGTCCATTCGTTTCAAAACCTTCCCTTGACTCCACATGCTTACTCTGATATTTTGTAAACCCTAGACTAGCTCTCTTGTCTATTTAAACACTTGTATGTCGATGGTTAATAATCAAGCAGAGAAGTTCTCTCCTTCATACTCTCTTAGTCTCGTTTACTCTCTATTCTCTCAAGTCTCTGGTTACTTAGTCTCTCAATCTCTTTCTCTCATTAGTCTCTCAATCTCTCATACTCTCTCTCACGAATCACTCTCACTCTTCCATTAGTCTCTCGTTCTTCCTCATCAAGTCTCATCCGCATCACCTTCATACTTGTTCTTCATCACTCAAGCACTTGCTCTCTGAAAACTTTCATGGTATCAGAGCCAGGTTGCTCAGTCTCCTGGTGAAGCTTTCGCATCAGTCACAAGCTCTAAAGATCACTCCTTTCAGATCCAGTCCATCCGGATCTAAAGTCCACACCTTTGAAGACAAAGAAGACAGTCTAGCTCATATCCGACCTCAAGATGGAGTCTTCCAGAGCCATTGTCATTCCAGTCATCCTCAAAGGTCCCAACTACCTTCTCTGGTCACGCCTGGTGAAGACAGCCCTTGGTGGAAAGGGGTTATGGAGCCATTGCATCTCAGGTGCTCCAAACTCCTCCAAAGCTGTCGCCTCTCAAGAGAGTTCATCCAGTGGTGATACTGGTTCTCCTATTGTCTCGGAAGAGAAGTGGCAACAAGATGACTACACAGTCTTGACCTTTCTCCAAAGCTCCCTAGAAAGATCTATCCTTGAAGCCTACTCATACTGTGAGAGTGCTAAAGAGCTTTGGGAAACCTTAAACAAGATCTATGGTAACATCTCTAACCTCAGCCGAGTCTTTGAAATCAAGAGAGCCATCAACAACCTGTCCCAAGAGAATGAGGAGTTCACGGTTCATCTAGGAAAGTTCAGAGCCCTTTGGTCTGAACTTGAGATGCTGAGACCTCAATCTCTTGACCCAGAAGTGTTGAATGAAAGAAGGGAGCAAGACAAGGTGTTTGGTCTGCTCTTGACCCTCAGTCCTACCTTCAATGACCTTATCAAACATATCCTAAGGTCTGAGAAGCTTCCCACGCTTGAAGAGGTGTGTTCCCAAGTCCAAAAGGAGGAAGGTTCACACGGGTTGTTTGAAGCAAAGGAGAGTCCTCTCCTTGCATCACAAGCTGAAGCAGTTCCTCAGTCCCACAAGGCGGCCTACAAGAGGGAGGACAGAAGGGGTCTCAAGTGCGAGCATTGCAAGAGGGATGGACACACCAAGGAGAGGTGTTGGGTGCTTAACCCACATCTCAAACCTGCCAAGTTCAGATGAGCCGTGTCCATGGAGGTTCAAGGAATCAGCTCAGATTCCTTGGGTTGTAAGCAAACCTCCTAAACCCTTAATAAGAGCTTGTGTCTTTGTTTAGTTGTGCATTGAGTGGTGTTTGTGTCCCAGGATCTCCTGGCTTGTTTACTGCATTGTAGTATGTTCCTGGTCGCTTTTGTCATAGCTTATCCATCATGGTTGTCTTGAAGCATTTAGAAGTTGTCTAAGCTCTTGGTTCATGGTTTTGATAATCTGTTTTGCATAAGCATATTTCATTTTGTCTAAGTTCAATCCGGTTGCATACTGGTTCTAATGCCTTTGTTTAATCCATCAGTGTTTGCTTGCATCATTTAGAAGCTGTCTAGGTTGCGTGCATCATTGGTTTTGATTGGAACTGGTGTGCATAGTCTCTTATAGCTCTCGGATTGAACCTATTGCATTCATATAGTATTGCTTAAGTTGTTGCATCTTTTGCTGCATGAAATTAAAAGCCTAAAGTGTCAGTGTATTGTTGAAAGCATACATTGCTCTTTAGAGATTGATTTGTGCTTGATCTTGTTCTTGTGATTAGCTTGTTTCAAGATCATAGCTTGTTGAGGCATTGGTGATCAAACCGGATGTGTGATCTTGGTTTGGTCCCAATGGGATGATCTAATCCTTGCATTGAGTTGTGGTGATGTCAGGTACTTAGGATACAGTGACAAACCAAACCAAGGTGACAAGAAAATGGTCTTATGCCATTGCATATCATCACTGGACGAGTCAGTCCACAAGCTACAGGAAGTGTAGTGTGATTGAATTATGCAATGAGAGGATGATGCCATTGTATGATACCACATGGACGTGTCAGTCCCAAAATCTACAAGAAGTGTAGAGTGGGTGATCATACAATGAGAGACTACCTTGTGAGGGCTCTTAAGGTGATTCAAACACCATCTATTCCTGGTATAAGGAAGAGAGCCAAAACTCACAAGGGTTAGGACATCAAGTCTTGGAAAGACTGATGGTTCCTTAAGACCATGGAACTGTATACACTAATCTCACAAGCTTAGCTCCTCCCTTAGTCTCGGAGTTAAGCTTGAGGGGGAGTCTAAATGTACATGATCCATGGTCCAGTATCAAGCCGTGCAAGGACTTCAACAAAGGATCACCAAACCGGGTCTAGGCAGTGGCGTGCCTATGCAAAGAGGCTGTTCAGAGCAGCCTTGGTTGTGTGTCTATGAAAGCTCAGTTCAATGCGGCCTCTGTGGTGAGGTGATTGAAAACTGAAGCTGAAAGCTCCACACACCTCTCATCAAGTTGGTGTTGCCATGAAGAGGTTGCAACCGGCCAAGTGTGAGGGATTCAAGTGACAAAGCAGTCACTCCTCATCCAAACAAAAAGGGAAGTAACTTGAACTCAGTCTATTACAAGTCATTCATCATTTCTATGGTTCTTAAAATGCTTGAATAGATTGGTTCTGATTGTTAAATGGAATAAGTTCTAGTTCTTGAGCCTTAGTTGAAACCATCATTGATATCTTGCTTCATTTAGAAGATTGTCTAAGTTGCTAGAATCTCTGGTTTTGTTTAAACTTTGAGCCTTGTCTAATCTTGATAAGTACTGATGCACCTTTGGGATAATGTATCAGGTACCATTACCAGTGCTTGAGCCTCACAGAAGATGATCATGGTCGTTTCCTAGCTTCTCTAAGGTGGCCTTGAAGTCAGTTGAGAGGGGGAGACCCAAACCGGGTCTATGAAGAGGTCAAGCCGAGTTCTATGAGTGTGCAAGCCTTGTGTTGTTGGCTGCACGAGTTTAGGCCACGATCCAGAGTCCTTTGTGTCCAACCACACTGGTTCTAAGGCACAAAGGCTCAATGGCCAATCCCTAGGCCTTGAAAGAACTTACTCTTTCCTTGCCAAGGTTTTATCCCTAAGGAGGGTTTTCTTTGGTAAGGTTTTAACGAGGAGGGACTTCAGGGTTCCAAGCTTGACTCAGGATCTATAGAGTCAAGCTTGAGGGGGAGTGTTAACCTGAAGTGATAAACCATCTCACTAAAGGTTAATGTGCAAAGCTTGGGCAAAACCCACTTAGAGACTGATCAAGGTCTAAGGAGGGTCCAGAAGCTTATGCAGAGCTAGAACAAGGTTCAGGAGGGGTTTACTATGAAGGAAGAAGGCTTGGGAGAAGTTTGGGATCAAATGGGTCGATGTGCAAAGTTCGGGTCGTCCGTACTGTACGGCCGTACGGACTGTACGGCCTGTACGGACGGGCCGACCCGGGAAACTTAATATTCGACCATTTGAAGACATTTTAGGTTTGTGCAAAAACCGGGTCAAGTTGTACGGACCAAACCCTAAATCCGTACAACCCTAGGACTTACCTTGCATCCCAAGTCACAGAGAAGCTTCAATGGTGAAGGAAGGAGTCTCAGATGCTTTATGGAAGAAGATGGGATCAGAATGGCATCTTGGAAGAGGATCTGCGAGATGCTCCTTGCTGTGACCGTTTGTGGATAAGGTTGATGCCTTTACAGGCTGGAAAGGAAGGGGAGTTTGGACTATGAACCTGGACAGTTCACTGGACAGATACATTAACCTTGCTAGGCGATTCTCAGCCAAGTTCTCTCTTGACCGGCCAGGCTGTCTCCAAGCATGTGAAGCCTCTGGTCCATTCGTTTCAAAACCTTCCCTTGACTCCACATGCTTACTCTGATATTTTGTAAACCCTAGACTAGCTCTCTTGTCTATTTAAACACTTGTATGTCGATGGTTAATAATAAGCTGAGAAGTTCTCTCCTTCATACTCTCTTAGTCTCGTTTACTCTCTATTCTCTCAAGTCTCTGGTTACTTAGTCTCTCAATCTCTTTCTCTCATTAGTCTCTCAATCTCTCATACTCTCTCTCACGAATCACTCTCACTCTTCCATTAGTCTCTCGTTCTTCCTCATCAAGTCTCATCCGCATCACCTTCATACTTGTTCTTCATCACCCAAGCACTTGCTCTCTGAAATCTTTCAGTATCAACACAAAACATAGGCACCCAAACACACGCAAGTGGTCCAAAGGTGGCTTGGTATTGTTTAGGACCTCAAAAGGAGACAGGTCATTGAGGACTTTAGTTGGAGTCTTATTGATCAGATAGCTTGCAGACATCACAGCATCAGTCCATAACCTTTTTGGGACATTAGTGTGAAACGTCATTGGTCTTGCAACCTCCATTAGGTGCCTGTTTTTCCTCTCAGTAACTCCATTTTGTTGAGGGGTGTAAGGGCAGCTGGTCTGATGAATAATCCCATGCTGAGCCAGATATTGCTTGAATGCTTGACTGGTGTACTCTCCACCATTATCTGACCTGAGAATTTTCAGCTTGGCATTGAAATGGTTGGAGACATGGTTCTGGAAATTCTTGAAAGCCTCCAGCACCCTGTCCTTTGACTGAATCAGTGTCACCCATGTGTACTTGGACTTCTCATCAATGAAGGTGACAAAGTATTTGTGATTTTCTCTTGACATACAAGGTGCAGTCCACACATCAGAGTGAACCAGGTTGAAACACTTCTCATAGATAGTGCTAGACCTTGGAAAGACTGTCCTACAATGCTTCCCCAAGATGCAAGCTTCACAATCATCATTCTTAAACACCAAACCAGGGAGCATCAGATTTAAAGCTCTAGTATGGGGATGTCCCAATCTAGCATGCCATACTGTGCTCTCAACTCCAGCAGATGTACCGACCATGCAAAGAGAAGGAGGTGCTTCAGATAGCTTAGTCTTATCAAGATGGTATAGTTCCTGATGGCTGTGACCTTTTCCAATTATCTTCCCGGTACGGCCCTGGATAGGCTGTAACTCCCTGGATCTCTTGTAGGTGGGTAAATCCTTTGATAATCCTTGCAAACAGAGAATCAAGGACTCAATCTGCTTCAAGGCTTGTGGATCGATGTGGGACACAAGAGATATGGTACGTCTCCTGATACTCCAAGGCTTCTGATCTGGATATGACACACCAAAACAGAGAACCCACGCTGGATGTTACTCACCAGCAAGTCTCAACTCGCCAAAGCAAGAGCAGAGATGAAAATAAACGTTTTTGATTGCTAAACTTGATTGATCCATTATTCAGCTGACTGCGTACAATATATAAAAGAAAACACGAAATCCCTAATCCTAAACCAAATTGGTTTACTCTAATTCTAATCCTAATCCAATTTGAAATTGGTTTACAAAACCTAATCCTAATTGGTTTTGGTTTACCCTGGTTAATCCCAAAACGAAATTGCCTTTGGTTCAAATTAAAAACATTACAATCCCTTAAACAATCAGAGATTAAACCAATGGTTTAATTCCCTTTCCTTCTTGTTTAACTCCTCTTCTCTTTCCACGCCAAAAGTAAGTGTAGAAGGTGTTGGTTCTGAGCTTTGGCCATTGATCTTGTGACTGGTCCAGTTGAGAAGCTAATGCGTTCTCCATCAAGCTAGCACGTCCATCTGATTGTTGAAGGTGATCCACCTTGCTTATCTCCTGCTTAGTTTGTTCTCCACGTCCATACTGATTCATGAGCATTCCATGACTACCATAGGCCGCATCAAGTCTCTTATCCTTCTCTCTGTCTAATACCTCATAAACCATTCCAATGAGACATTGAAACTGCTCATTCAGCCAAGCTTTAATCAGCAGATTAGCTAGCCAATACATTGTATCCCATGACTTGAGTTTGAGCCTGCTCAGGATCACACTATACTCTCTCCCTTCAAAAGGATTTGGTGCGGCCTTGGATAGGAAGACCTCGTCCCAGTCACACTTGAGGGATGATGGGCGGATCCTTCAGCCTGAGAAGCTCCAGGACGTTGGATGATCTTCACCATAGAGCTATGGACTGCTCTAGAGTTGTTTAGCGACTCCTGAGACACAGGATAACCCTGCTTCATGTCTAGGATGAATCACAGAAGCTCACGCAACCTTGTGTGACAAAGAAACTTGTTCACCACGTGAACAATGAAGGGAGGTCCCCAAAGGGACGAGTTGAAAGCCAAAAGCTCTGATTTTTATTAAAAGAATGTGTAAGTTACAATATGTGCTGCTTTGGCTTTATAAAGACAAAACAGAAAACCCTAACTAGAAAACCCTATCCTAATTCGAAAATAGAAAACCAAAACCTATTTCTAATTGGTTTATAAAACCCTAACCCTAATCCTATTCCTAATGGGTTTATTAAAACGAAAACCTAATCCTACTTGGTTTAGAATTACAAGAAATCAGAAATACACTTGAGATAAGGAAATCGGCCAGCCTAAACCAAGCTGGTTTATCTTTCCACTTCTTGGGCTTGAAAGGCCTATTTTCAGTAAAACATCTTCTTGGGCTTGTCCATGAACAAGTCCACCACGTCCTTGCTCTCTTTCTGATCCATGTAGAACGTGAGAAGATTATCCTTAGTCCATGTAATGCTCTGCTCCATCGATCTTCTACTATCATGCTGCTTCAATTGGTGCAAGCCATTAATCTCCTTCTTTAGCTCATTGAAACAAACCATAAGCAGAGAATTTGCTAGTGAACACACGAGCTTCAAATCCATGAAGTTGAGGCTGATCCAGATCGCACCATCCCCTCCTCCTTTAAAAGGATTTGTCCTCAAATCCAGTCCTTCTAATAAGATAGAACTGTTCCTACGCTTCTCCAACTGTAATGTGCTTTTAAATAATGTGTTACTACTTCTCATGTGCTCCTTTTTGTTGTTCAGGACGTCCAAGAATCTCTCTAGATGTTCTGGTGGTCGAACTAACCCCACATGACCGAGAATGAGAATGTCTCGATCATCTCTCAGCACAATTTGATCCAGAATCAAAGTGAATAAACTAGCATGTTTCTCTTGATCAGGAGGTCGTGTACAATGATCCCCATACTCACTCTTGAGTCTAGGACCGTGCTTTGGGTCTCTTGGGTCATCCTTTGTCTTTCCACACTTTGCTTGTACAATTGATGGCGTGTGATACAAGCTCTCCCTAGACCTCATATAAGCATGAATCACGTGTTTTCTTGGTCTAGGATGATGAGGCCAAAGCTGCAAGTCTTTAAGTAGTAGATGCAGTTCGGACTTTCTCTCTTTCAACTTGTCGTTGCTGCTGATTTGAGCTACAATACCCCCTCCTCCTTTAAAAGAATTTGACCTCAAATACTGCTCTTTGAGGATGAGTCTTTCGTGCATACTCAGCTCTGTTGTTTCTCTTTGCACCAGAATGTTGTTATTGCTCTTAAACTCACATAGCTTTCCTCCTGGTTCAAAGATAAAGTTGTGCAGCTTCTTTACAAGCTTTACGTGATCCATGAGACTGTATCTAACACAAACAAGAGGCTTGATCAGTGAATAATAAGAAGAAAATCTAATGAATCCACCTTGTTCAATCAAAGTCTCAGATGACTCCTTATGAACTACAAGCGCCGCATCAAGTTTTTCTTCTTCTTTAGCCTCTGTTAGGTCAAGAATATGACCACATAAAGCTACTGGTACGTGCTCCTCTTGCTTCAGATGATTGGCTGCAAGTTCTCCTTGACAAGGAGTAGCCAATGCTGGTTCAATCTCTGGTATCTTCTCAGGTTTCTTCTCAGCCGTTTGTGAGCATGGCTTAGAAGTTTGTTTTCCTGTTTTCCAGACTTTGTTTGTTGATAGCTCAGGAACTAGCTGGATGTTTTCTTTTGCTCCTGGTGAAGCCCTAGACCAGCGCCCAAACTGATCCAAAGCAAGTAACTTTGTCTCCTTGGACGTTTTTAGGTCTGATCTGTTCCACCTTTGCTTGCTGCCACGTTCTCTCATGATTTGGTTGAAGATCTCGGCTGCTAGGTCATCCAGTTGCTGTTCACTAAAGATCAAGGTCTGGCTTGCTGCAACTCTCTTCCTTGTTGCTTGTTGTTTAGCCTTATCTTCCTGCTTCCCATAAGAAACCATTGAAGATTGCTGGATAGATGATGGAATTTGTGATCCTAGTTGAGGATCATCAAACCCTAAACCCCCAAGTGGCTCTGATACCACTTGGTACGGCCCTGGAATGGCTGTCTCTCCCTGGATCACTTGAAGGGGGCGTGAATGAATGAATGGTGATGAAGATGGACTTTGCTACAGAGCTATGGATTGCTCAGAAGCTGTTTTGCTACTCCTGAGACACAAGGGCGTCCTGCTTGATGTCTAGGATGGATCACAGAAGGTTTAACTCTTCCTTAGTGTGATATAAAACTGTTCACCAACGTGAAGAAGATAGAGAATCTCCTAAGAGACGATTTGTTTGAGCCAAAGCTTAAGTTTATTGAATAATGGTTGATTGTTTACATGGAGGCTCGTGGCTACATAAATAAGAAAGAAGAAAACGAAATCCCAAAGCTAAAAAAAACCCTAAACCTAAACCAAGTTGGTTTAGTCTAAACCTATTCCTAATTGGTTTACTAACCCTAAACCCAATTGCAATTGGTTTACACTTAATAAAAAACCATAAATAAACTTAAAATAAACCATATTAGACGTTCTTAATCTTCTTGGCCCAATCATAATCCAAGCTGGCTTGTCTTTCCACTTTTTGGGCTGATAAAGGCCTTTTTCGAACAACTCTTTCTTGGGCTCAAACCATCTTGTTTCTGCTACGACCAAGTACCTCCTTAAGCCCATTTGGATGATGCAAATACTCCTGATAATCCATTTCCAGCTCTGGTTCTTCATCTTCCATTTCCAACTCATTTCTCGGCCATGTCGGTTTGACCGGTCCATTTCTCGATCATGCCAGACCATCCATTTCATGTCCTGTCCAACCAGCTTCCTTCCATCAATTCCTTGGTCAATCAGGTTGAATACTAGACGTCCATGTTGGTCCATAGTCATTGCTATCTTTATAAAGGGCTCATCAAGGCCCACAGCCTTCTGTCGGTCCAATACCTCATGAATAAGCCCAATAAGCTCTCCAATAAGCCCATTAAGCTGTGCTATGGAATCAATAGAAACAATGAGAAGAAGGCTGAGAGCAAAGCAACAAAGGAGTTGTTGCAGAGAAGAGAAAAAGTTTTCCAGATTCCACCCTTCTATGGAGAGTTTGATCCAGATACATACTTAGAATGGCAAAAGGAGATGGATTCAATCTTTAACTGCCATAGACGCACAGCAGAGAAGCAGGTTCAGCTAGCAACTACTGGTTTATGTGGATATGCACTTGACTGGTGGTATCAGACAGCTAACACTAGGAGACAATATGGAGAGCAACAGATTTCTTCTTGGTATGAGATGAAGACTGTCATGAAGAAACGGTTTGTAGCCAAGAGGTATGGGCAAAGTGATTTGGAAAGGATGCAAATCACAGCTAGAGAAGCTAAAGGACGTGCTAGGACATCCAGAGATGAGCTAAAGTCCTACTATAGTCGTGAGGAACAGAGAAAGCTGCAGCTACATGAAGCATATCTTGATGAATTGCAAAGCCCACAGTTCAAGAAACACCTCATGAACATGATAGATCAATCACTCCACTGCTGTGATGAAAAACCCACGACACAGGTCAGTCCCACGTTCAGAATCCATAGATGATGAGCTAAGTTTTTGCCAGAAGGAACCAGCAGAGAAAAAAGAAGAAACTGCAGCAAAACAGGGTGAGATAGAACAAGAGTTTGAATCAGAACGAACCACTCTTTGTCAAGCAGGCAACTGGGACACCCATCTGAATCAAGAGGAGATATCATCAGTTATATATGATCACGTGCCTGGTCAAAACCAAGCTGAAGTAGGAGTAGTTGGTGGATCATCTAGAGCTACTGATTTAGTGCTTGCAGATTGGTTTATCAAAGGTGATGCTGAAACTGTCTCTTCTGATCAACTAGCCAAACCTCTTGTGTGGGTTCAGAGACATCTCGTGGATCATCTAAGGTTTGTTAAGGGTCTGCAACACCTTGTTTTCGAACCTGGAGGAAGCTTGTGTTTGCATAAAAGCATTAACAACAATCTGATCCAAATAGCAGCAGCATTGAAGCTTGACTTGAAAGGGTTATTGCATGAACAGAGAGAACCAATGCTCGTTTCTGGTTTATTCAAGCTGAGATTCGTTTCCAGAAGTCTAAGATCAAGGCTTTTGTTTGGTATCAATGGAGAGAAGCTCAATCAGAAGCAATGAGATCTGAACTAAACAAAGAGCAGAAATTGCTTGCTCTAAGTGTTATTTGTAATGAGCAGAGTCCAGTGAAGCCTCTAGGACGTGTGAAGGATTTACAAAGCTTTGTGTTTGATCCTGGAGAGGATATAAACGTGCACAAGAGCTTTAACAACACCATGTTCCCAAGAGAAACAAATAAGCTGAGATTTGACCATCTTTTCACTCTTGAAGAGCTGGATTTGAGGACAAATCCTTTTAAAGGAGGAGGGAATGGTGCGACCTGGATCAGCTTCAAATCTATGCTCTGGAAGTCAATACACGTCTCAGAAAGAATATGGGCCATAGCACAGCTTAATGGGCTTATTGGAGAGCTTATTGGGCTTATTCATGAGGTATTGGACCGACAGAAGGCTGTGGGCCTTGATGAGCCCTTTATAAAGATAGCAATGACTATGGACCAACATGGACGTCTAGTATTCAACCTGATTGACCAAGGAATTGATGGAAGGAAGCTGGTTGGACAGGACATGAAATGGATGGTCTGGCATGATCGAGAAATGGACCGGTCAAACCGACATGGCCGAGAAATGAGTTGGAAATGGAAGATGAAGAACCAGAGCTGGAAATGGATTATCAGGAGTATTTGCATCATCCAAATGGGCTTAAGGAGGTACTTGGTCGTAGCAGAAACAAGATGGTTTGAGCCCAAGAAAGAGTTGTTCGAAAAAGGCCTTTATCAGCCCAAAAAGTGGAAAGACAAGCCAGCTTGGATTATGATTGGGCCAAGAAGATTAAGAACGTCTAATATGGTTTATTTTAAGTTTATTTATGGTTTTTTATTAAGTGTAAACCAATTGCAATTGGGTTTAGGGTTAGTAAAACCAATTAGGAATAGGTTTAGACTAAACCAACTTGGTTTAGGTTTAGGGTTTTTTTTAGCTTTGGATTTCGTTTTCTTCTTTCTTATTTATGTAGCCACGAGCCTCCATGTAAACAATCAACCATTATTCAATAAACTTAAGCTTTGGCTCAAAACAAATCGTCTCTTAGGAGATTCTCTATCTTGTTCACGTTGGTGAGCAGTTTTATATCACACTAAGGAAGAGTTAAACCTTCTGTGATCCATCCTAGACATCAAGCAGGACGCCCCTGTGTCTCAGGAGTAGCAAAACAGCTTCTGAGCAATCCATAGCTCTGTAGCAAAGTCCATCTTCATCACCATTCATTCATTCACGCCCCCTTCAAGTGATCCAGGGAGAGACAGCCATTCCAGGGCCGTACCAGGATTTGTCCTCAAATCCAAGTCTTGTAAGATGATAGAACCATGATCATCTCGTGGATCAAAACCCAGCATTGCAGTTCTTTCCATTCCTCAGCATACTCCTGGAACCTTGCTCAATCAACTCCAAACTCCTTGCTCTTTCAATCACGCTTTGGTTCATGTCTTTATACACACAAACCTCTTCTCCTGGTTTGAATACAAAGTGCTGCAATCCTCTCACGTGCCTTAGATGTATCTCAATTGCAAACAGAACTTAGAGCAAGCAGTTTCTCCTCTTTAACAACAACAAGTTTCTGTTTTGCTCTTCTAAGCTGGTTCTGATCAATTATGGATCTGATAAAAAAACGTGTTACCTGCTGACTCTTCTCTCTATCACAGCATCTACTTAGGATCACACCATCCTCTCTCCCTTCAAAAAGATTTGACCTCAAATCTTGTTCTTCAGGAGTGACGAAACCTTGCAGATCAAGCTTGTATGAAACGGCTTTCTGAGCCAGATTGGTGTTGTGCCTTCTACTAACACTCAAGCTTCCTCCTGGTTCAAAACGACTTGCTGCAAGCCCTTAACAACTCTCAGATGCTCCAATAAGCTGGACTGGAAGTATAAAGTAGACCAGGTCAGTAAACTACAAGTTAAAGACTGAAAGCTTTCACCTTGATCAATCACAGCAAGCGCCAATTCATGAATTGTAGATGACTCTCAAGCACTTTCTCTTCTTGTTTTCTTTGATCAGGCACGAGCTCACACAATACGTTGTATGTGTAGTTCCTTATCAGAAGCAGACGTGGGTAAAGGATTATCTGGTTGTGAGTATGGCAGTGCAGTTTTCCTCCCATTGAAAACCAGGTATGTACCTAAACTCAGGCTATTTTGAGCTCATCCCAAGTTTCCAGTTGTTCTTCTTCATACCAGCGTGCTTCTTCCTCTTCCCTCCACCATGCCTTAGCCTCACCTCTCAGTAGACTAACAGCAAAGGCTAAACTTTCATGTGAAGGTATTTGATTCTGCAGGATAAAGTTGTCTATGCCTACAGCCCATGATATAAAAGTTGTGGGACATCTTCCTCCAACAAAGACCTCAGGTATGATCATGGTGACGTGTGTGGGTGTCAACCAGGCTCCTAGGGTTGTTGATTTTGTTGTTGTCGTAGTTTCTCTTCTCTGTCACTCTTCACCTCTTCCCAAACAAATTTGGTGGTAGATCAGCTACCAAAGAGACAAAAATCGTGTGCAGTTGATGAAACCAGATTAAGATCTGTTACCCTAACCTTCAGAGGCTCTGATACCACTTGGTACGGCCCTGGATAGGCTGTAACTCCCTGGATCTCTTGTAGGTGGGTAAATCCTTTGATAATCCTTGCAAACAGAGAATCAAGGACTCAATCTGCTTCAAGGCTTGTGGATCGATGTGGGACACAAGAGATATGGTACGTCTCCTGATACTCCAAGGCTTCTGATCTGGATATGACACACCAAAACAGAGAACCCACGCTGGATGTTACTCACCAGCAAGTCTCAACTCGCCAAAGCAAGAGCAGAGATGAAAAGAAACGTTTTTGATTGCTACACTTGATTGATCCATTATTCAGCTGACTGCGTACAATATATAAAAGAAAACACGAAATCCCTAATCCTAAACCAATTGGTTTACTCTAATTCTAATCCTAATCCAATTTGAAATTGGTTTACAAAACCTAATCCTAATTGGTTTTGGTTTACCCTGGTTAATCCCAAAACGAATTTGCCTTTGGTTCAAATTAAAAACATTACAATCCCTTAAACAATCAGAGATTAAACCAATGGTTTAATTCCCTTTCCTTCTTGTTTAACTCCTCTTCTCTTTCCACGCCAAAAGTAAGTGTAGAAGGTGTTGGTTCTGAGCTTTGGCCATTGATCTTGTGACTGGTCCAGTTGAGAAGCTAATGCGTTCTCCATCAAGCTAGCACGTCCATCTGATTGTTGAAGGTGATCCACTTGCTTATCTCCTGCTTAGTTTGTTCTCCACGTCCATACTGATTCATGAGCATTCCATGACTACCAGAGGCCGCATCAAGTCTCTTATCCTTCTCTCTGTCTAATACCTCATAAACCATTCCAATGAGACATTGAAACTGCTCATTCAGCCAAGCTTTAATCAGCAGATTAGCTAGCCAATACATTGTATCCCATGACTTGAGTTTGAGCCTGCTCAGGATCACATCTACTTCCTGTCTTCAGGTCTTGAAATTCAACCTCATGCAGGTGTAAATACGATTTGACACCTCAGGTCAACAGTAGCTCTTTTCACTGATAGCAAGTTTGATGTAAACTGAGGCATATACAAAGCAGTTGATTCCAATATCAAACAACCTAAGGTTCCCTATCCCTTCTATCTTAACCTTATCACCATTTGCTATATCACATTCCCTGAGGCAGGCTGGATATCACTAATCAAGTTTCTATTACTAATCATGTGATGGCTAGCTCCTGAATCTATAATGATAGGTTTAGAGTCAAGAGAGTTGGTACCAGCCTTTGTGGATGAGATAATTGCTCTTGGCAGCTCTGATAAAGGAGTCTAGGTCTCTCCTAGTCACTGCGGCCATCACTGCTGGTCGCTCCATCCATACTACATAATGTGCTTCCTTCATTTGAATCACCAATGAAAGCTGAGTACATGGTGTGTCCTCGAATCAGTGTGTGTGCTCCATGCTCTCTTTGAACCAGGGAACATACATCTTCTAAGTTTGGAAGCTTGCTGTCTCTTAGGATCTGACTTATCAGCTTGTTGTAGGACGGGTTTAGGTTCAGGAGAAAGCAAAAGATCTTATCTTGCTCATATCTTTCCCTTATGACCTCTGGATCTGTAGAGAAAGGCCTAAGCATATCCATCTCTGCCCATAAGCTTCTGAACTTCAAAAAATACTGATTGAACTCCATTTCCTCTTGGTTCAGACAGCTGATAGTCCTCTTGACTTCAAATACCCGACTCAGGTTGGAGAGATTCCCATAAACAGTTTGAAGACTCTTCCATATCTTCTTGGCGGTTTCATGGTGTTTGTAAGCCTCCAAGATTGTTTTTGAAAGAGAGTTGTGTATGATTCCAAGTGCTTGGTGTTCTTCTTGAACCCACTTGTTTTTATTCTTCAGGTAAGTAGCCTGACTATCCTCTAGAGCCATCCTCTTTGAAGTTTCAGCCTCCATGATATGGCTGTCCCAAAGTCCATGACTTTCCAAGGTAACTTTGGCCACTCTTGACCATAACTGATAATTAGAACCCTCAAGGGTCACTGGAATAAGGTTCTTCTTCTCCATTTCCATGGTCGAAATTCTTTTACCCAATGGGTAAAGCTATGGACCAGTGGGTAAAAGTGAAGAACACAGAGAGAATTGAAAAGAAAAAGTAGGGATTTGTAGAATGAAGAGAGATTTGCGGAATGAAAGGAGCTTAATGCTCTGATACCATGTTAGAAAGAGAGATTTTAGAGAGAGTTTATTGCTGGAGAATGAAGAACATGAAGAACAAGAGAGAGAGAGAGAGAGAGAGATTTCGAAATTGTAAAAGAGAGAGAAGGAGAGAAATGGTTTCCTTAGATTAATTATGTCTGCTTACAGTCTTTAAATAGACAGAATACACAGATGCAAGTTGACAAGGAAATACAATAAACAAATGAGAGAGAACAAGACAAAGGGCTCTTGCAGCTGAAGTGAAAGTGACAGCTCCTAACTGGTCCCCAATTGATTCTCTGCCTCACCAGACCAGATCAGACATGTGACTCTTCCTCCCAACGTCTCTCTCTGCTTCTGGACAAGGAAATATGTGCTCCAGACCCTTTGAATAAGTTTCTGGTCAACTTCCCTCTATTTCTTTCCTTGCACCCTAAGTTAGGTCAGAGACTGTATGGTCCAATTTTCTTCTTCATCTCGGATGCTCCTCTTTCAAGCTTCTCATCTCTTTGTCATTAATTACTTCATGTCAACAATCTTGTCCAAAATGCTGAAGAAAACCTTTGGAAGAAATGGTTTCTGCATCAAGGTCACTGAAAAAGTTTCAAAGCTAGGCTGCTCAAATCATTATTTGGCCAACAAAGCTGAAGCTCAGTCTCTGACCACCAAGACCCACAACCAGAAAGAGGACAGGAGGGGTTTAAAGTTTATCCTTGACCAGAATGAGAAAATCATCAAGAAGAGGTTTTGGATATTCAATCCACACCTCAAACCTCTTCAGTTTCACTAAGCCCCCATGGGCTGGAGGTTCAAGAAGCCAGCTTCGGTTCTTGATAAGCTGTGCCTCCTTAAATTAAGAGCAAGAAGCCCATGTTTTCAGAGCCTACAGAAGATGTAAATTCCTGTTCATGGAGAGATTGCCCACAATCCAACAACACTTTGGACACTGATTGTGTTCATTAACTCCCAAGATGGTAGAGAGGAAGATTGGTACAGTGGAGAGATTACTCAAGAGGTCTTACCTGAAGCCAAGAGGGTGAACAGGAGGTTCCTCAAGAGAAAAAGGCCACAATTCAAGCCAAGAGGGCTGTGGCCTCAAGGTGTTGGCTGTCATTGGCTCCCAACTTCAAGTTTGGCCATATACTCTCATTCTCTGGTCAAGCTTGAGGAGGGGTGTTAATGAGAAGCCAATGACCCATTGTTGAAGCTGAAGCAAAGGAAAAAACTGGAGTTGACCAGGGATATACTTGGCTAAGCAAAGAGAACGCAGTTCACTGAAAAGATGGCAGCTAACTCTTTGCAAAGTCCCCCTATCAAGTCAGTTCTACAAGTCATATTGCAAGGCCATTCTGAAGAAGGATGAAGTGAGGAATTCAAGTGCAAGCCAGGAGGGCAGACACTCCTCATTATCATCCCAAAGACATGTTGGCTTGATCTCACCATGAAGAAGGCAAGAACTCAGAAACAAGGGGGAGACAAGCTGTCAAATAAGAAGAAGATTCAAGAGGAACCATTTGAAGTGTGAAGCAAGGAAATGGTGTGTCTTACTTGCCAATAAAGATGTCCAAAAGAAGACTGGATTGCTTGTACTCTTTTTCCCTATAATTAGGTTTTTAATGAGGCAAGTAATCTTAGTTCCAGGCTTACCCAAGGATCTCCTATGGTCAAGCTTGAGGGGGAGTGTTGGAATGAAGAATAAACAGAGATGGAGTTGATGAAAGACCAAGCAAATCAGGAGCAAGCAAATCAAGCATCTGGAAGAAGCAGATTTGAATCTGTCCGTATAGTCTTGCTACACAAGCAACTCATCTTTCCCTAACTTACCTTGCAAGGCAAGAAAGGAGTTGGGGAGACTTAATGTGGACGTTGGGAGCCTCCAGAAGTAAAGGGAATCAAGTTTGAATGGAAGTACTTAGTTCTGGTTTGATTTGGACCAGTAGAAGTCACATGGGTGTTTTGGAGAAGCAGCTGGACCTATCACTATCACACCAAGCTGAATGTGCCCTCTTCCTCCAGTCACTTTCTCTTCCTCTGGACGTGCCAGACTGTCCATGCCACAGCCTGCTCCACACCAGTCTGTCCCAACCAGCTCTGAACTTCATTTCATAATAGTATTTAATTTCACTATTTTATTGTTAGTTTAATGTTGTTGTTTTGTCTAGTAACTTGGCTATAAAGCCCCCTACATGTACCCACGAAATTCCTAAGGAGAATTGAGCCTCCTCCTTCATTATTTTCTCTGGTTCATACACTCTCATATTCTCTCTAAGTCTCATACACTCTCCCATACTCAGAAACTCTCTTAAACTCTCCATAATCTCTAATACTGTTTGAAGTGAGAGTTAAGTTTCTCCTTCACCAATTATCCTATTCTCTGGTTCCTATAATCTCTCAAGTCTCCTATTCTCAGCTCACACGAGCTCACACTCAACCATTCTCTCAAACACTCTCAGTCTCTATCTTTTATACAATCTGTCCAGTAGGCTCATTATCTTTGTTTCTCAACCATTCTTGTTACTCTCTTCACCAAACTTACTCTCCATCATACTCTCACCATTTTCTCTCTATTCTCACAAAGACTACCTTGATACTTTTGCACCTGCGGCCAAACTACACACCATAAGGATCATTCTCTCTTTAGCAGTCAACTTGGAGTGGGATCTATGGCAGATGGATGTAAAGAATGCCTTCCTACAAGGAGAGCTGGAAGATGAAGTCTACATGAGACCACCTCCTGGCCTAGAACACCTTGTCAAACCTGGAAATGCTCTTAGACTGAAGAAAGCTATCTATGGGTTGAAACAATCACCAAGGGCTTGGTATCACAAGCTCAGCACCACTCTCAATGGAAGAGGTTTTGTGAAATTTGAAGCTGATCACACTCTCTTCACTCTCACCAGTCAAAGAGGATTTATGAAAGCATTGTTCATAGATGGTTGTGGATTTATGAAAGTCCAAACATCAGAGTGAATCAGATCAAAGCAATGTTCATAGATGGTTGTGGATTTATGAAAAACAGTCTTACAATGCTTGCCTAAAATACAAGCTTCACAATCATTATTTTCAAACACAACACCTGGAACCATTAAGTTTAAAGCTTTAACATGAGGATGTCCTAGTCTAGCATGCCACAAAGCATTCTTATTCAAAACAGAAACATGAACAGAGGTAAACGAGCAATTATGATCAGGCACAGAACTAAGTTCTTCAAGCATATAAAGGTCTCCTTTGGTTACTCCTTGCCCGATCAACCGTTTGCTCTCAATATCCTGAAACTTCACATCATTAGGACTAAAGATAACTTTGCAATGCATATCAGTGTACACTTCTTGACGGAAAGTAAGTTTGAAGTAAACTCAGGCATATAGAAAGCTTTAGATTCTTTGTCAAACAGTTTCAACTTGCCTACACCTCTTATTGGTATCCTATCTCCATTAGCAATCATTACATGTCCATGCACAGGTTCAATGTCTCTAATAAGACTAGTATCACTGATCATATGATGAGATGCACCTGAATCTACTATCAAAGGTTTAGACATGTTATGAGCAGTGTGAGATTGACCAAGCATCCTAGAATGGGTGTAGGTACTATCAGTTTTACCAGTACTAGCAATCCTATATGCTCCAAATGAGTACCCACTAATATTACCAAGATTGTTACCATTATCCTTGAGCATTTTGATGAGAGCATCCATCTCAGATCAGCGGATGAACTCATGCTCATTGGGTCGTGGTTGATGGGCAGTATAGGTCACCAACGCCTTGCTCTCACCACCTTCACGCCCTTCTGCTTCATTGGCCCGGTTAGAGGTTCCTGCCCCAGTTTGATCACTTGTACCATAAGTGACATTTGCACAAGCCTCCCTTTCCTTCATGAACTTGGCCGGCTTGAGGTGAGGATGGAGAATCCAGCATTGGCTCTTCTTGTGTCCATGCCTCTTGCAATGATCACAGTTTCCCCCAAACCTCCTTTCTTCATAGTTTCCAGTGAACCTCCAATCTTCATGCTTGTGAGCTTTGTTTGCTTGAGGCACCTCGGCTTGAATTGCCAGAGTTAGCTCCCCCTTCCCTCCAAAGAGCCCCAAATATCCTTGTTCCTTCTGGATTTGAGCACAAACATCTTCAAGAGTTGGGAGTTTCTCGGATCTAAGGATGTGCTTAATGAGATCGTTGTAGGTAGTATTGAGAGTAAGCAATAGGCCAAAGACCTTGTCTTGCTCACGTCTCTCATTAAGCTCATCCGGATCAGTAGTACTAGGCCTCAGCATCTCAAGTTCTGACCACAAAGCTCTAAACTTTCCCAAGTGTTTGGTGAACTCCATGTCTTCTTGGGCTAAGTTGTTGATAGCTCTCTTGATCTCAAACACCCGAGTGAGGTTTGAGATGTTTCCATACACCTTTTGGAGTGTTTCCCATAGATCCTTAGCTTTCTCACAGTAGCTGTAGGCTTCTAAGATCGACGGATCCAGTGAGCTCTGGAGAATGGATATCACCAGGTTGTCCTCCTGGATCCACTTCACTTCATCACAAACCACCACCTCTTTGTCGCCTTCACGAGTAATGAGTTTTGGAGTTTCACTCTCAAGGATGTGACTCCAAAGACCCTTACTTCCCACGGCTGTCTTCACCACACGACACCAAAGAAGGTAGTTTCCTCCCTTGAGGGTAACCGGAATGACTGTAGTCTTCGTATTCTCCATTCCCGGAACAAAAGGTTGAGACTTTGAACTTTAGAAAACAAAAGGATGAAACTTTGTATGAACGAACTCAAACAAACCCAGATTCAAGTGAACCTGGCTCTGATACCATGAAATTTAGAGTAGAATCTGAGTAGAATAAGTAAGGAAGAAGAGATTTAGAGGATTCGAGACTAAAGAAATGTTAGAATAGACAGATTCTGGTGTGTGAGTGATGTAGAAACAGAGTGTGGTCGAAATTATAGAGAAGAGACTGATGAGAGTAAAGGAGAATTAAGGAGAATGCTGCTGGAGAACTAAGAGATTAAGAGAGTATTAGTGAGTATCTGAGAGAGATTAAGTGAGAGTGAGAATCACAGAGAGTATGGACGAGATTAAGAGAGTAAAGAGTGTGGGGAGAGTGAAGTAACAAGAGAATATTGAAGAGAGAGAGAGAACTCCCCTCTGCCTTAGAGGTTTCACAATACACATGGGGTGGCTATATAGCCAGATTACAAATTGCAAGAGAATAAATAAATATTAAAGTACAAATCTACTAAACAAATATTATTGTAGGGTTTCTGATGAAGCCAGGAGGATGCAGCCAAGGTGAATCTCGACCAGAGGGAGTAGATAGTGACAGGAGAGAGATGGGCACAGTCTGGTTGAGTGAAAGTGACAGGTCCAAACTGCTTTCTTCTTAGGCAGAACATGTGACTTTTATTCTTAATTAAATCTCCACTTGCCTCAGCTCTCTTCAACGGTCTGATGCTCCATTTAAACTTCAAATATGCTTCAGAATATTAATCTGGACGAATTCCTACCTTCCTTGCCTTCCAAGTCACTCTAGGTTAAGTTTGGTTACTTGGAAGCCAAGATTGTACGGACTGCCTTGTGTAGCAAGGTTGTACAGACCAAACTCTTTTCAGGTATCTATTCTTCTCTTTGTTTTCTTTATCTCTCAGATCAATGGACCACACTCAGCCATGCTTCTTTCTTCTCCATTCTAATAATGACTTAGTTCACAAGACTGTATGAACCAGTCTCAACTTGGAGTATCCGGATCACTCCTTCTTCTTCTTGTTTCTTTATTTCTTTAGATCATGAACAAGCTTCTTCTTCTGGTCATTCTATTCTCTATCTCAACACTCCCCCTCAAGCTTGACCATAGGATATCCTTGGACAAGCTTGGAACCTTGAAGAAATCCCTCATTAAAACATTAGTATGCAAAACCCAATGGGACAAAAACATACTAAGGAAAAAGAGTAGAAATCCCCAAGGCCTAGGGATTGGCCAGTGAGCCTTTGTGCCTTAGTCCAGTGTGGTTAGACACAAAGAGCTCTGGATCACGGCCTTTTCTTGTGCTGCAAGGGTGAACTCCACCCCTTGCACACATCAACAACCCGGAACTCATCTCTTGGCCGGTTTGGTATCTCCCCTATCTTCTGACTACTCGCCATTCAGATGGGGTTAAGGACCTCCAACTTCTACTTCAGAGAGCTCCAACAATGTTAATCATGATGGGAAGTGAACTCCAATTGAATCCCCCACTTGGTAGACCAATTTGGATCATGAACTCCATCACTCGCAACTGATCTCTAGACAGCAGAACGCCTGCAACTTGTAACTGGTGTTACTTCCAAACCATAACTCCTTTTAGACTGATTCCAATTCTCCGCGTGCCCTTGATGAGTTTAGAATGTAGGGCAATTAGTTTCATGGTCAAATTCTTCATGGTGAGGAAGTTATCCTCCTTTTCCTGAGACATGCCAGTGTGAACTCCATCACTAGCATTCTTCTTCTTCTTCTTTGATCTGAGTGAACTCCACTTCTGATCTTCTGGTGAGGCTATGGACGTCTTGAACCTTCAGTATGTGAGTTTTAGAGATTAAGGGGGAGATTAAATGAAGAACATTAAGAACTGATGAAGAACAAGAGAGAGAGAGTGAAGAGAGAGTTCGTGAGGAAGGAGAGAGAGAAATTTTACGAACTTCATCAGTTCTTGATGTTCTTCA
Organism: Moricandia arvensis; assembly: GCA_905132765.1. Classification (NCBI taxonomy): domain Eukaryota; kingdom Viridiplantae; phylum Streptophyta; class Magnoliopsida; order Brassicales; family Brassicaceae; genus Moricandia; species Moricandia arvensis. Next base: position 62,756 of record CAJHQP010003469.1, read on the forward strand.
TTTAATCTCCCCCTTAATCTCTAAAACTAAAATTCTGAAGGTTCAAGACGTCCATAGCCTCACCAGAAGATCAGAAGTGGAGTTCACTCAGATCAAAGAAGAAGAATAAGAATGCTAGTGATGGAGTTCACACTGGCATGTCTCAGGAAAAGGAGGATAACTTCCTCACCATGAAGAATTTGACCATGAAACTAATTGCCCTACATTCTAAACTCATCAAGGGCACGCGGAGAATTGGAATCAGTCTAAAAGGAGTTATGGTTTGGAAGTAACACCAGTTACAAGTTGCAGGCGTTCTGCTGTCTAGAGATCAGTTGCGAGTGATGGAGTTCATGATCCAAATTGGTCTACCAAGTGGGGGATTCAATTGGAGTTCACTTCCCATCATGATTAACATTGTTGGAGCTCTCTGAAGTAGAAGTTGGAGGTCCTTAACCCCATCTGAATGGCGAGTAGTCAGAAGATAGGGGAGATACCAAACCGGCCAAGAGATGAGTTCCGGGTTGTTGATGTGTGCAAGGGGTGGAGTTCACCCTTGCAGCACAAGAAAAGGCCGTGATCCAGAGCTCTTTGTGTCTAACCACACTGGACTAAGGCACAAAGGCTCACTGGCCAATCCCTAGGCCTTGGGGATTTCTACTCTTTTTCCTTAGTATGTTTTTGTCCCATTGGGTTTTGCATACTAAGGTTTTAATGAGGGATTTCTTCAAGGTTCCAAGCTTGTCCAAGGATATCCTATGGTCAAGCTTGAGGGGGAGTGTTGAGATAGAGAATAGAATGACCAGAAGAAGAAGCTTGTTCATGATCTAAAGAAATAAAGAAACAAGAAGAAGAAGGAGTGATCCGGATACTCCAAGTTGAGACTGGTTCATACAGTCTTGTGAACTAAGTCATTATTAGAATGGAGAAGAAAGAAGCATGGCTGAGTGTGGTCCATTGATCTGAGAGATAAAGAAAACAAATAGAAGAATAGATACCTGAAAAGAGTTTGGTCTGTACAACCTTGCTACACAAGGCAGTCCGTACAGTCTTGGCTTCCAAGTAACCAAACTTAACCTAGAGTGACTTGGAAGGCAAGGAAGGTGGGAACTCGTCCAGATTAATATCTGAAGCATATTTGAAGTTTAAATTGGAGAATCAGACTGTTGAAGAGAGCTGAGGCAAGTGGAGATTTAATTAAGAATAAAAGTCACATGTTCTGCCTAAGAAGAAAGCAGTTTGGACCTGTCACTTTCACTCAACCAGACTGTGCCCATCTCTCTCCTGTCACTATCTACTCCCTCTGGTCGAGATTCACCTTGGCTGCATCCTCCTGGCTTCATCAGAAACCCTACAATAATATTTGTTTAGTAGATTTGTACTTTAATATTTATTTATTCTCTTGCAATTTGTAATCTGGCTATATAGCCACCCCATGTGTATTGTGAAACCTCTAAGGCAGAGGGGAGTTCACTCTCTCTTCAATATTCTCTTGTTACTTCACTCTCCCCAAACTCTTTACTCTCTTAATCTCGTCCATACTCTCTGTGATTCTCACTCTCACTTAATCTCTCTCAGATACTCACTAATACTCTCTTAATCTCTTAGTTCTCCAGCAGCATTCTCCTTGATTCTCCTTTACTCTCATCAGTCTCTTCTCTATAATTTCGACCACACTCTGTTTCTACATCACTCACACACCAGAATCTGTCTATTCTCACATGGTATCAGAGCTTCCAAGCTCCTGAAACCTTCATAGCTTCCGCAAATCATCATCTTCTCAAAACTGTCTCCAAAACAGTTTCTGCTACATATCTTTATCCACTGGTCAAAAGGTCTTCCAAGAGGGAAGAATCTCTCCAGAACTCAAGATAGGACAGTATACAAGTCTCTGTAACTCAAGAAAGCTTCAGCTCAGTCCAGCAAGCTTCATCAAAGTTTCAGTTTCAAGCTCTGTTTCTTGCAAAACCAGTTGGTACATTCTATTGTCCACTGGTCCAAACTCTCTAATATGGAGAGCTCAAAGGAAATGGCGACTTCAGTAGATTCAAGGATTCCAAAGAAGAAGCCAAACCACCTCATCTGGTCCATGCTGAAGATAATCCATGGAAGAACCATTCTTGGAGAAAGGTCACTAAAGAAGTGTTAAAGATAAGCTGTTCTAATCATTCTCTGGCCAGCCCTGTCATGTCCCCGATCCTAGACAGGATCGTTGGGACGGACCATGGTACATGAAAATTTACCAGCAAGGCCTTAGGGTCTAACCATGAGGTATCTTGGTCCGGGAAGCAGGTTAAGTGCAATCAGGAAGCTGAGACTTAACCAAGGAAGGTAGGAATGAGTTTATTACAGCTGGAATGAGCAAGGGGGAAGCTCAAAACAGCTCAGGACAGCTTGAGACAGCTCAACCAAGCTCCGGGTAAGCTTTGGGTAGCTCCGGGAAGCTTAAGGCAGCTGGACAGGAGTTTAGGAAGCTGGACGATGCGCTGACGAAGCTCGGACCAAGCTGGAAGAAGCTCAACCAGCTAGGAGTAGCTCCAAGGTAGCTCACTCCTGGAAGGTTAGCTTGCTGGAGCTGGTGGACTAGCTCACTCAGCTGGAGCAGCTGGTGGTCAGCTCATCTCAGCTCGGTGGAGTGATCTGGTCCGGGCCGGTTGGATGGGTCATGGGCAGTCATGGGTCTTGCTCGACCCAGCAAGGGCCCGTGGGTCTTGGCAAACAAACCAGGGCTTCAGGGGGACGAATGGGCCTTGTACCAGGAAGCCCACACGCAAAAGAAAAGGGCAGTTGGGCGGTTTTGGGCAGAAAGGGTGGGAATGGGCAGTTTGGCGGTTTTGTGCCCCAAATCGTGCCTGTTCGCCCAGGGACGGTTACCAGGCCTTCCCCTATAAATATAAGACCTTCTTCACGAAAATAATCAGTCAGAAACATAAGGCAAACCTCTGCCAAAATCCAGAGAGACAATAGAGAAAGAAGAACCGATTATTGAAGGTTGAATCCGTGTGAGTGTCTAAGCGTGTGATCTCTTCATCCGTGGAAGTTCTGTGAAGATCAAGGCGCAGACATGGATACCAGACAGAGGGATCGTGGTAAAGGGAAGGAGAAGGATCGTGGCCAGAAGGATGGATCCTCTAAGGTTAGTGGTGTGGATCATGTAAACCAGGGGCATGGACCGTTGTGGGGAAACATGTGGTTCATGATCCCTGGAACTATGATCACGCCCATTTCTGTTTGTATACTTCTTATATCATCTTCTCCTGTTATGTTGATGAGAGATTGGTGATCAGGACGGCCTTCCCATGGGCCAAGCATAAGCCTGGTTCCATTGGACAGTTTATCGGCCAGTTTGGGTTCCATGATCCCCAAACTACTCTAAACGTGTTTGTTTGGCTTGAAAACTTTGGAATAGAAGTTTTAGGATTATAAAAATTATTGGAAAGACTAGACACGATTTGGACTTGATTTGCTCAAAACCATATTTTGGTCCTTGGGTTGATTGTGTCGGATCATAGGGTCCGGGACGGTTTCTGGTGAATCCGACCATGGATTCCGTCTAGTTAGGATTTATCTCGAATTGTCATGAATTTTATTTGGTTTTTGGACCACTTTTGAAAAAGGGTCAGAATTGGCCTAGAATGGTCTTTAGGCGCAGAACCATGCAATTGCTTAGGTTGTGGTTAGGTTATCGGACATAATATCATGCTATTGTGTTTTGTGAGGTTTCAGGTAAGGACATGGATCGTGGCAAGGCCAAGGAAACGTGAGGACTCAAGCCGGGTTGGATGTGTGTGTGGGTTAAGGGGTAGAAACATTTTAGTTATGAACTTATGATAGCCTATTGTGCAACTTGGATCACATGAATACTTTGTATCACTTTGGTTAATATTTATATAATCTGTTTGCCCCTTATTTGATATTGATTCTAACTTTGAAATGAATGAACCTCGGTTTGCTTAAAATGACTTAGGAACTATTGGCTTAAAACCGGAATCATCCTTAGTATTGTTTAGGGTAAGACTTGGATCTGATTGGGGTTCAATGGACCAGGATCGGCGTCTTACAAGCCCTGCTGAAGCTCTGTTTCTGACCAACAAAACCCACGACCAGCAAGAGAACAGGAGGGGTTTGAAGTGTCTCCTTGACCAGAAGGAGAGAATCAAGAAGAGGAGGTATTGGACAGTCAATCCACACCACAAGCCCTTCAAATTCAAGTGATTCACAGCCATGGAGGTTCAAGGAACTAGCTCAGGTTCCTTGGTTGAAAGTTAAACCTCCTAAACTCTAATAAGAGCCTGTTTAATTGCTTAAATTATTTCTGGTTGTGTTGTGTATGTGTTTAGTATCTTTGGGACAGTTAATGGTACTAGAGTTATTGCACCTAGTTTCTGTCC